>LPNX011089952.1:282140-312832 GCA_001517045.1 Pseudotsuga menziesii | reverse complement strand
TTTCCTATAAAATAGGGATTTTTGGCTGGCAGTCTGTAAGCCCAGTTATATCCGCATAATTGTTCAGAAATAGAAAATATCAGTATTTGGGATATTTCAATATATCATATGAAAGCGGTGGACTCGGGAGTCGGGAAAACCTTGGAAAGTGGGAAAACCGGCGACAAGACAGTGGAACGCATGAACCGGCGAAAGGACAAAAATTGAAATTTGATTTGAAATTCGTTTGAGATTCGCCTAAAATTCGATAAAGTTCGAGTTCGTTCCAGTTCGATATGGTTCGATTCGATTCGCCTTCAGGTTCGACCTTGAAATTCGCCGAATTTAAATGAATTGCAAATTTTTTTTGGAGTTCGGCGAATTTCGAACTTCAAGCATAAAATTCGCCGAACCCTGTGACATAGGTCTGAAGCAAGCCCCTCGGGCTTGGTACTCGAGGATTGATTCTTATCTGCTTTCGATTGGGTTTCGGAAGAGTGAGGCTGATCCCAACCTAGATTTCATTGTGGTTGGAAGTGATCCGCTCATTCTTTTGCTATATGTTGATGACTTTTTTATCGCAGGGGAGGAGCACCTGATTATGGCATGCAAGAAAGACCTTGCTTCAGAGTTTGAGATGACAGATCTTGGGCTGATGCATTACTATTTGGGGATGGAGATTTGGCAGGAGGATGGACATGTTTTCTTGGGGCAAGGAAAATATGCTGCAGATATTCTGAGGAGATTTCGGATGGAGGATTGCAGACCCATGTCCACACTCATGATCACCAACTGGAAGAAGCTTCATGCTTTTGAGGGAGAGTTGATGGATCCTACCTTGTATCGTCAACTGATTGGATCGTTGATGTATCTGGTCAACACCAGGCCAGATTTGAGTTTTGCGGTGAACACTCTCAGTCAGTTCAATGTGGAGCCCAGGAGTGTGCATTGGATAGCCGCAAAAGATGTTTTGAGATACCTTGTTGGGACAGTAGATTATGGTCTGGACTACAGGAGGTCAGATGGAGTGAGATTGGTTGGTTTCACAGATTCAGATTGGGCAGGCAGTGTTTCGGATCGGAAGAGCACTTCCGGTTGTTGTTTCAGTTTGGGCTCGGCAGTTGTGTCGTGGTTCAGTCGGAAGCAAAAGTCCGCTGCTTTGAGTACTGTTGAGGCTGAGTATATGGCAGCTAGTTAGGCTAGTTGTGAAGCATTGTGGCTTCGCAAGTTGATGGTAGACTTGTTTGATCATGAGTTGAGGCCTACAGTCATTTACTGTGACAATCAGAGTTGCATCAGGCTTTCTGAGAATCCAGTGTTTCGTGACAGGTCTAAACATATTGAGATCAGATATCACTTCATCAGAGATTATGTTCAGAAAGGAGCTGTTGAGTTACAGTACATTTCTACTGATGAGCAGGTGGCTGACATTCTCACGAAGTCTTTGGGAAGAGGGAAGCATATTCATTTCAGGGACAAGTTGGGAGTCGTGAAGAACAGCTTCCTCGGTAAGAGGGAGTGTTGAAAAGTTACCAAGGAAGTGTTGTTCACCTCGTGTTGCCTTGGGGTGGACAAGAACACCTTAAAAGGTGACCCCTAGTCATTTAAATTAATAAAGTGAGAAGTACTTTATATTTTTAAAGTCACTTTATTAAAAGTTAAGTCATGGTTTATCCTAAGTTCAAATTTAATGATAAAGTCAAGTGAGTGATTAATTAGAAGGGTCTTCACTTTATTAAATGACATGAGGTGCACTAAATGTCATTTATTATTTATTTAATGAGCATTTATTGTGAACCCTCAATCTAATCTAATCTAGACCATTGGATTGAAAGAGGAAGTTACCATGAACAAAAAGGGCTTGGGGAGAGGCAAACGAATTCTATTGTTCACTTTCACAAGAGAGATTTTTGAGAAAGGAGAGAGCAAGAAGAAGAAGAGGACAAGGGTTTGAAGTGATTTCATTTCCAGAGAAAGAGAAGGAGAGAGAAGGAGAATTCTGCAGGTTTCAGAGGCACAAAAACCAAGGAAGAATCATTCTTTTATTTCAGCAATTTCAGCAAGGCAAACGGGATGTTTTCCAGGGCAGAATTTGGAGTTTTAATGGCAGTTTTTTTCAACATGTTTTTCGAGGTGATTTCTGCAGAATTTTGAAAAAAAAAATTTCGAATTTTTTTTGTCCGTACAGCCGTACGGAATCCATACAGAACTAGCTTTACGACACGTTTTTCGAGGCAGACTGTGTGCAGAATTTTTGCTGGGCTGTTTTTTTGGCACGTGGTTCGAGAAGAATAAATTCTGAAGTTTCAGCAGGCCATTCAGGGATTGACTGGCACGTTTACCAAGGCAGTTGGTGAAGATAAGTACTGCTGTAATTTTATTTAAAGTTTGCCTGAAAAATAAAATCTCTCTCTCAAGAACAGGTTTTCCCTTAGGGGTTTTTCTTGGACCATTTTGGTCAAAAATCTGAGTCTCTAAAAATTTCATGAGTGGCTGATTTAATTTTCTGTGTTTGAAAATTTGGCTGTTAGAAATTTTCTGAGTTTATAAAGTTGAAAGAATCTCAAGTGTTTCTAAGTTTTCAATGAAAAATTTTAATTTTTTAAATGTACATGCATATTGGGGTTGGGCATTAAACCATATGCAGTGATCTGAACTTGAAACCGGGTTGGGATTTAAAAATTTTCAAGATCTTACCTGGAAATGCTTGTAGATGCCCTGATGATGATGATCCCTGCCATCCCGATCAATGTGAGAAGATTAAAGCGAGTTCTATGTCTAGTATTTGCCCGAGGAAGTCAATGCGCCCTCTCTCCTGCACAACAAACGTCAACCATATCAGATTTGATATGACATGAGAAAGAAGCTATATGCTGCAGAAAAATAACAAGAAGAAATCATAGGTCACCACAACACTAATGAAAACTCGCTGATAAAAAACGAAGACAATCCAAGCGAGTTGAGGTCCCACTGCAAAAACGCCCAAGTTGAAGTCGTTTTCCTATAGACAAGACAATGATCCCGAAAAAATACAGATCTCATAACAATTTCCCGAATGCTAGGAAGCAAAAGACTTTCCAATCACCATCTAAGGACATCAGATGCAAAGGAGATCCAAGAAAATATCCACAAGAAAAGTTTTCTATTATCCAGATCCAAGAGTCAAAGACCCTTTACAAATGAGAAGCTCTCTCCTTTAAATATAAATGAGAGAACCAAAATCCTAACCACTTTCAAAATGAGTGGCCAAGATGAAAAGATATAAATGTTCTAATCAATGGTTGAAATGAGCTCAACATACAATACATGGATCAATATAACCATAAAGTACCAAAGTGGACTAGATCACCCTTAAAGAGGGTACCCCACTCAACAAGAAATAAATAAAGCACATGGTGGGTCTATGGAGTGTTAACTAACTCCCTTTGGGTGCCCCATGGCACAATAAAATAATATAATACTTTAATTTTTTGACTTTGTCCTTCCTTGAGGAAATCGCGAGCCTCCCAAAAGCTTCAGAAAATAATATAAAAATGCCCCAAAAAATAGGTGTGGGCCCAATCAGGTGTTGCAACTGCTGGAGGAGGTGTGGAGGACATCACTCTCATCATCATGACTCATCCCATGTCATTTATTTGCCTCAGTCACCCGAATCGATTTCTTCAATAGACATTTAATTATTTTTTAATTTGCCTCGAGAAACATGAACCTGCCAAAACAGCTTCCTAGGTTGCCTTCGTTGTCAAACTGAGCCCACCAAGCTTTTTGGGATGGGGGTACTATGGTAAAAACAAGTGGCTGCACCCCTATGCCCCATACGACGCCCTAGGAGATCTAAATAAAACATCTCCCTGCTCAGACACATCATCCTGTGAAGCAAAACTGCATCAGAAAAGTTAAATGAGCCTGATCATCTCTGTAAGTGCCCGGAACTGAAGAAAGGCTATCTCAGTAGACTCATAGATTCCAAATCCATCTAGGATGTATACTCATACCCCTCTCAGGTCTCTACCTGATCATCAACCATATCCATTAGACAATATAACCATTTGTAAATGATCAGATACCAATAACATAACTCATCTATCATCCATCTACTGCAAGTGTTATAAGGCTAAGACATGCTATACAACTCATTTAAGCAACACTTACAACAAGTAGCAGTCATTTTATTGGCGATACATCAATCAAATACATATATAGGGTTTTATTTATTATTACTCAGACCAGAAGACTATACTCACTTCATAGTTGTAGTCAATTTGCTAGTGAAGGCTGAAGGTTGAAATTGACAAGGCTAGGGCAAAGGATGACTTCCTACTTAACATCATAACACTTTGGATATGGAAAGGAAAAACTCACTATAACCATATGCAGGACAAACAACAACACAAGGAATGGCAGTGCCTCAAAAATGGTTGAGCTGTTCAGAGAGTGCTTATTCAACTTAGGCATCATGTCTACATGAAGTTTGATCCAGTTTCATTAGGATCCTCAATTTTATTTCCATGGCTTTTTTGGCCTATATGTCCTTTTGGGGACTTCACCAGTGCTTAAAAGCACAGCTAACTGTAGCTTTCATCCAGGACATTTTCAAATTTATAAGGTCAGCAATATTTGGATATAGCATATATTTAACCATTGCTTTTTTTGGACCTTTTCTTATACCCTTCAAGGAGTATTTTAGCATTTCATTGCTCTTGCCCTTTCTCATATATGTTAAGAAACATAGTTTTATCATTTTCATTTTCTATGGGCGCATATAAACATTTCCAATATAAGTAGTACACGAGCTTTTAGTTTTAGCCAACAACATCTTAAGTGACTAGGGGGAGTTCTGCACAGTGCCAAACATCGGGACAACTGACCAGAATGCTTTAGGCATACAATCGAACTCACCAAAGGCAAGTTCTGTCACCAACGCAGAGCCGAGACACAATATAAACAGGGAGGTTTGTCCAACAAAGGTTCTAGCGGGGAAAAGGGTCCTCCATGCCATAAGTCAAGTAGTAAGTCGGGTTAGAAACAAAACTGGAAGGTAATGGATGGTTGGAGACAATGAATGATGAAGCCAACACTAGCAATCCAAAACAATGGTGGGAATGACTACCTCTATTCTCCGTAAGGAGGGTAAAACCAATGAGTATAGATCAGGAACTTCAAAGTCAGAGTAGGGACATCAATACATAATACAAATACATCCAAGTCCATATAATTATGACCGCTAGATCATGACAGTACATGTTAATACATGTCACAAAGATGAGTATAACAACAAATGATAACCATAACACAATATAATAAAATTTGAGTCATAATCATGCATATAATCCATCTGAACCATCATCTGTCCATTGAGAAAGTACTGATATAAATCTGGGCATCAATAACTGCTCTGTAAATGACTAAATGGCTACATCATTCCTCAAATCTAAGTGTCCTAAGAGTCAGTCCTGACATGGGAGAGTACAATAGTCCACAAGTGAAATAATGATCCATCATAACTGCTCATCTCAGCATCTCATATGTAAGAGAACTGGCTCAAACATGTACTGTATCTGAAAAATAGAATATGGTAGCCCGTCTACTATATATGTGATAACACCTATACTTGAGAATACTCTTCTCAATTCTGAAGAAAAGAGAGTACTCCTTTTTCGTAAATATTCCACATGGTCCGAAAAAGCGATAAACTACCACCAATGTGGATGCCCGTTCACTTATTCTTAACGAGTTTGAACGAACAAGTTTACTCGGCAGTCAAGTTTATTTTGAGGAGTCAGACTTGGGCCTAAAGAAAACTCCATATCTTTGCCGTGAAGTTGTAATGAGTCCGGAAAAGTCAACTCGCGACCTCCTTACTGTTTTTAACAATATCGAAGGAGAGCAAAAAGAATGCTCTAAATGCGAGGAGACGAGTGTCAGAGGCAAGCGAAACTAGTTCCAAGCGCGAGGAACAAACCTATGCATAATGCAAGGAACATGAGCAAGATAAAAACACTCGGGGAACGTCTCCTCAAGGTAAAAGGTGTCAAGTTGCAAAGGCAAGATGATACAAGGCTGAGCGACAATGAGAACATAGATGAGGGCTTATACAACGAGCTAAAAGCGTGGAAGCCGGCATCAGGCTCAAAAGCGCGAGCAGGATACATGAAATGCAGTTATAACTTGAACAACAAGGCAAGGTCAGTAAACAGTTGTAAATACAACTACAAATCCCGTCTCCAAGAAACAACAACATCAGAATCAGATTCAGAAGAAAAGATCCGATGCAGGTCACTTTGGCAGAAACACATGCGACTTTGCTATCTTCTACAAAAGGTGTAGTCAAGGAATAATCAACGAAAGAGGACTCTATAGTGCCAATATATGAGGGTTTATGATTAATAAGATCAACCTGAGACGAAAAGCAAAGATCAACAGAGGAGATAGAGTCTGCAGAGACAAACTCAGTATCATAGGTGTTGAGAAGTTCATAAGAAAAATCAAACTCATCAGGATCACTGACTTGCTGTTCGAAGGGAGAGACCGAAAACTCAAAAAGACCAACATAAGAAGACTGATCCACAGAAAGATCAGGCTTATTAAGCAAGTCAGGGTTAGACTTAGTCACAACTGAACCAACATCCAAAAGAAGGTCAGACTGTATCAAAGACTCTAGGAAGACTTCATCCGAAGGAAGGAGATCATCCGAGATAGGACACATGTCTAAACTTTCAAATGGATCGACAGAGTGGAGAGCAAGCTCCACAGTCTGTATAGGATGACTTACCTGGTCAACTGCTGGGACCAAGTCCCGAGAAGGTAAGCATGAAAACAGAGGTTGCTTCTCAGTAGCAATTGAACGCGAAGGACATGAGGCCACATAGCTCACCCATGGCTGTTAGGATTATTAATCCTCCCTTGACCATACTGTCTATTAGATTATTTGGCCTTAGGAACCTTAATTAATTAATTGGGTCCACTAGTACCCTTGGGTCCACTTGTCCTAATGGGGCCACATGTACCAGTGACTAGAGTGTGGGGAACACTGCTAGAGGTTAATTGCCACTTACTGCATGTTCATGCATCAGTTTGGGTGCCTCCTAGACCAATCCCTACATTTTAGGAGCCACTGGGAGTCTCGACACCAACCTCCTTCGGTTAGTTGGGTTTGGAACTAATTAGTCTTAGTTAGCCCCCAGTTACTTTTAGTTAGTTGACAATCAGTTAGCTAGCCCTAGTTATGCATGGTTGCATGTGGAGTAGGCGCCTTTTCCCACCTACCACACTCAGTTGCACTGAGTTAACTAGCTATCACTGATTGATTGCGTTGTTGGACATCTGGGAGTTGATCTATTGGACTCCGATATTGATTGAGACACCATGAGTTACATGGTCAGTTAGATACAGTCAGATCTAGTGGATAGATTCAAATTGCTACCTAATGCATTTGAATTCTTTTCCTATGTAAATTATTGTAACACCGTATTTTATTATTGTGAATGATACTGTAAATTCCTGAGCAATACTTGTCTGTTTCTTGTATAGTTTGTTTTGTTCAGTTTGTATCTTCATTCTCCATTTACTGCAAACATTATTAGAATATCTGCTTGAAGATCTAAATGGCATTCAAATTCTAATATGGTATCAGAGCCTTCTAAGGCGGGTTTCATGCTTGTTTCTCCCCATCGAACATCAGAAGCAGCTGTGTTCTCATCAATTTTGGTGTGAAGAAACAAGTACCAAAAATCTCTCTCAAAATTTCTGCTGGGGATTTGATCTCAGTTTTCTGTCATGAGTTTGCTGATATTATATTTTGTAAATCTTTGGATATTTTGGAAATAATTTCAGATTGTAGGAGTGATTCAAACACTCTCATTGATCTTGAGCTTCCAACAAATTCCTACATGATTGCATGCACCAATATTCAGAAATTTGAAGAAGGAGAAAATTGTGCATCTACCATCTCAGTGTTACAAACTCTTGGATCTCATATGAACTTTATTGGATTTGATATGATCTTATTTGGATATGATCTGATATTACTTGGTTCAATATTTCAGGTTCACGAGCTTTCATTACCGCTTGTCATCAATTTTGGTGTGAAGAAACAAGTACCGCAAGTCTCCTTCAAAATTGCTGTTGGGTATTTGATTTCATTCCACACTTTTGGATCTGATATGGAGTTATTTGGATCTAACATGATCTTATTTGGATATGATATGATATTACTTGGTTCAAGATTTCAGGTTCATGAGCTTTCATTACTGCTTGTAGCTGGTTTCATCAATTTTGGTGTGACAAATCAAGTATCGCAAGTCTCTTTCAAAATCGCTGCTCGGGATTTGATTTCACTTCACAGTTTTGGATTTGATATGAACCTATATAGATCTGATTTATTTTCTGATCTGATAATATTTGGTTTAGGTTTTAAGATTCAAGAGTTTACAGTATTGCTTGTAACAGGTTTCATCAAATTTGGTGTGACAAATCAAGCACCGCAAGTTTCCTTCAATTTTGTTGTTGAGGATTCGATGTTAGTTCTCTCTTATGAGTTTTTTGATATTAGATTTTGTGAAATATTGGTTATTTTTTAATCTATATCAGATTATGGAGCTCAAGCATTCACTCTCCACAGTCCTAGGGCTTCTCTACCTACCTTTTTGATCACATGCTCATCTCCTCACATAACTAGTAAAATTGGAGACATTCTACATCCGCCTGGACACTTGCTCCTAACACTTGGGACTGATTTTTCCTCACATGGTTTGATGTTCAAGGCTGCAATATATTAGTTGCTTGGGTGTTCCTCACATGGTTCAAATTCTCAAGCACCTTTGCTCTCTCATCAGTTGGTTTTAGTTGCTCTACATGGGTCCAGTTTTCATCCTGCAGCTGTCTATATTCTTGATTCATTTGGGCACATTATTCTTCTTCCAAAGAGGAAGATTTCTCCAGACATAATCACTTTGTTTGGATTCAGAGGTTCACATGCACAGATTCAGGATGCTGCTGCACAGAAGAACCTGAATACTGCATTACTGCTGCAAATTGCAGCAAAAGATTTTGCAAGTTTTTAAGTTGTATTTCCTGATTTATGCTTATCTTGAGGGGGGGGTTTTCCTATGAGGTTTTCCCTGTTTTCTCGGTTGTATTGAGCAACATTATTTCTTTTAGGTTTTATTTGGGTGATCTATGGTCTTGTTATCAGGGCCCACAGTTCCAAGTTAGGATTCAGGGGGGGTGTTAGGATTATTAATCCTCCCTTGACCATACTGTCTATTAAATTATTTGGCCTAACTTAGGAACCTTAATTAATTAATTGGGTCCACTAGTACCATTGGGTCCACTTGGCCTAATGGGGCCACATGTATCCATGACTAGAGTGTGGGGAACACTGCTAGAGGTTAACTGCCACTTACTGCATGTGCATGCATCTGTTTGGGCGCCTCCTAGACCAATCCCTACATTTTAGGAGCCACTGGGAGTCCCGGTACCAACCTCCTTCAGTTAGTTGGAGTTGGAACTAGTTAGTCTTAGTTAGCCCCCAGTTGCTTTCAGTTAGTTCACAATCAGTTAGCTAGCGCTAGTTATGCATGGCTAATGCATGGCTGCATGTGGAGTAGGCGCCTTTTCCCACCTACCACACTCAGTTGCACTGAGTTAACTAGCTATCACTGATTGATTGAGTTGTTGGACATTTGGGAGTTGATTTATTGGACTTCGATATTGATCGAGACACCATGAGTTAGATGGTCAGTTAGATACAATCAGATCCAATGGATAGATTCGAATTGCTACCTAATGCATTCGAATTCTTTTCCAATGTAAACTATTGTAACACCGGATTTTATTATTGTGAATGATACTGTAAATTCCTGTGCAATACTTGTCCGTTTCCTGTGTGGTTAGTTTTGTTCAGTTTGTATCTTCATTCTCCATTTACTACAAACATTATTAGAACGCTTGAAGATCGAAATGGCATTCAAATTCTAATAGTGGCGGGGTAGTGTCTATAGAAACACTGGGAATCAATAAAGGAAAGACTTGGTCTCTAGTTGGGTCAGGAAACGGATCAAGAAAATCCAACTGATCGATAGTGACAATTTCTTCGCCATGATTAAAGTACATCACACAAAAGAATGTTGACACCACAGCTTGCATGGAATACATATAATCACGTTCGAGGAGCATATTGAATTCCAAGGGGTCTTCTATCACCATGAAGTCAACTAAGATGGTCTTCCCACCCAAAGTAACAGGTGCTTGAGCAAGAATTCCCAAGGCTATACTAGTTCTTCTATCAAACACCAGTAACTGACTAGTAGTCAACACAAGGCTGAGAGATTCCATGCCTCGCCAAGCACGAGCAGACAAGATACTAACTGAGGCTCCTTCATCAACAATACAACGAGCAATCGTGTGCTGGCCAACTTTGACCTTTATCTGGAAAGGTGCATCAGAAGGGAGGCAGGACTCAACTAGGCTATCCCAATCAAAGGAAGCAATCTGAGAGCTTAGTGGGGGTTGATCCGAAGGGGGTTCAATGCCCCCTTGTTTAGTAAGTTCAGAACTGGCAGTGAAGAAAATGTGACTAGCAGACACTTCACTCTCCAAAGGAAGAGTGGGATTGATTGAGAATAGAATCGATTCAACTGCTTCGTGAAAGTCACTCTCCGAAGGGAGAGTAGGATTGACCAAAGATGACATTGGTTCAATCACATAAGGATCACTCTCCGAAAGAAGGGTGGGGTGAACCAAAGACTGGGAAGATTCGACCACTAGAACAACCAAAGGTTGAGTAGGTTGTTGAGAAACTACAGGTTGTTCAGGAGAAGGAAATCCTTGAGTCTCGGACCACACTCTTCGCACCTCTGTGATAGCAGGGCACTGGTGAGTAAGATGGTCTCCCTCGCATAAATTACAAGGGAACTTAAGTTTGCACTTTGAACAACTAGTTTTCTCAACGGTGTCAACATGACTAGTAGTGGTTGACTCTTTTCTCTCAGCATGACCTACAGAGGCTGAGAGTTTTCCTCCAGCATGACCACCAGAGGTTGGGTGACTGGGTCCAACCTAACTAAGAGAGGTTTGTTGTTGAAAAACTTCAGGGTGTTCAAAAATGGGATGACCATGAAACCAAACACTTTGTACCTCCGCGATGGCAGGGCATAGATAAGTAAGGTGGCCTCCCTCACAAAGCTTACAAGGAAACTTGGGCTTGTGTTTTGAACGGTTAGTCTTTTCAATAGTGTCAACATGACTTGCAGTGGCTGACTGTTTGTCCTCAACATGAACCACAGAGGTTGAGAGACTGCCCCCAGCATGACCACCAGTGGCGGAGAGACTGGGTCCAACATGACCTCCAGAGGTTGGACAGGTAGGATCAACATGCTTTGCAACAGTTGAGTGTGTGCCCCTAGCATGACCTTCAGAGGCTGGGTGGATGGATCCAGCATAACTTGCAGAGGTTGGATGGGGAGGTTCAACCTGACCTACAGAGGTTGAACGGTTGCCCTCAACATGTACTACAGAGGCTGAGTGGCTGGATCCAACGTGCCCTGAAAAGGTTGGAAGGATCCCACCAGCATGATCAACAGAGGTTGGATGGTGAAGATCAACTTGACTTGCAGAGGTTGAGTGCTTAGATCCAACATGACCTGCAGAGGTTGGATAGGTGCCCCCAGCATGAACTGCAGAGGTTGGGTGGTTGGGTTCAACTTGACTTGCAGAGGTTGAATAGGTGCCCCCTTGCTTAGATGTCTTCTTCCTATTCTTCCTTCTTTTACTCCTTTTAGACTGTCAGTTACTAGTATCAGTACTTTCACCGCATGAGGTAGAAGGAGGAGGAGACGCAGCAGCTACAGGTGAAGGAGAAACAGTGTTCTGATGCCCTTGATATAAGGAGCTTACTTGAGAAGCATCAGGAGCATTCAGGACAATTGGAGTGGAAAACAACCACATCGGTAGCCCTAGGGTGAATCCAGGTAGATTCAAGGTGGCCATCAAAGGAACACCAACATTCCCTGTGAGAGGAATAGTACAAGGAGTTCCTAGCGTGGGGATCTCTTGGTTGGTGTTCAAAGGGGTGTTAGCCATAGTTTCAAACAAGGAGACAAAGTCTGAGGTCGACAAGCAACCAATAGTACAAAGAACACACCACTAGAAACATACCTAAGTATCCAACCAGGCAAACAAAGATGCGTTCCAAAGGAAAGTCTATGATGATGAGGGCCCAGAACTAACCAGTGAAGGAAGGAGAGTAGTTACTTGGCATCTCATGAAGAGCCCTCCGGGTGCAAGCGCTGGAATCACCCAACTGCCCTCCCAGATTGTCTACCGAGGTTACCTTCCAAGTCTACCCTAGGTGCACTGGAAATAGCCTTCCAATGCCACCCGTGTAAGATCCTAGAAGACAAGATACTAAGACTACTAAAATCGCGGAGAAAGTCTGACGGAACAGTTGTCAGTCCAGCTAATGCACATGGGCAGGGTAGCAAAGCCCGAAACCCAAATAGTACCAAGCACCACACGGGACTGGGAGGAGGGACTGGATGAGTCCCCAAACATGCAACAACTTTGGTGTATGCTTTACTGAGAAGTGGAGGGGTATCTCCAATAGCTCAGTATCGCATGATCTCGTGCTTGACTCCTATGTGAGAGGAGCTTTCCGGTGTCTTTCCCAACGAAGTTGGATTTCCTAATCGATAGGCCACTATGTTTGAGTTTGAAGTTTTGGGACATTAATATATCCCTAACCCAAAACACTAGCCTAGACTAGTGTGTGTCGTCCCTATAAATAAACAGTTACTAATAAATTTTAAATATTAAGTATTTATTTTAAAGGGCTATTAATTACTCAAAGGGGGTAGCAAAGGTGAAACCAATGGTGTTTTAACTCAAAGTTGAAACAAAATGACGAAGCAAAGAGAAATGAAATGCAAAAAGCAAAAACTATCTTTTTTTTTTCAAATAGAAACTTGAAAGCCACAAAAGAACAATTTCTTTTTATTTTTTTCAAGAATAATAATATGCAGTGCATTAAAAACAAAACCCTAATCTACATGCATATAAAGCAAACATGTGTTTTTTTCTTTTTCTTTTATAAATGCAAAAGAAAAACTACCTACAAACTAAAGTATGCAGATAATAAGTACAAAGCAAAAGGAACTCTGCTATATAACCACCGAGTAGGCTCTAGAATGCCCTGAAGTTAGTATAAACCCTACTTGGAAGGAAGGCTTGCATAAAAGACAAGTCAACTACTTAGGCAAGGTGAAGTTAACCAACAAAAGAAGAAGGAAACAAATACCAACAAGCTTCTGAACTTAGACAAAGATCACTAACAGAGGCTGACCAGAAACATAAGCCAAAAATCAAACCAAGCAAAGGGGGTGGGGGGGATGAGCAAAAATCAAACCCTAATGCTACAAAAGGACTTGCAACCTAGATAAAGAACACCCAAAAGGGATGACACTAACTCCGTGGAGGCATGCACCTGTAGAGGACCCCGAAAAGACCTACCAAACAACCCTCAAACAGTAGAAAAAAACACAAAAATGTGGAAAAAAGACTGTTTAAAAGGCATACACGAGTTTCCCTACTGACCGGTCGCATATCATATGCAGGTTGACAGTATAGCAAGTCACGGTTAAATCCCAGAAACGCGACTGTTCAGTTTGTAACTAGCGTATGGGTGGGAAAAAAACCCAAAAAGGTGAAAACTGCCTTAGGAAGGCAGGGAAGGTGTTCTTAAGTGGCAAGAAGGACCTGAAACTTTACAAAAGACTGGAAGAAATACAAAGAAACCCCAAATAGACAAGGCTCTCCCTAGTGGAGTCACTAGTTCTGTTGTAGAGGAAAGTTTCCTATGGTTGGGGTTTAAGAGGCCATCAATGTACTGTGGTTGAAAGAGAGATGCATATGGTTCTGCAAGTATATATAAACAAGTTTAGAGATTAGAATGGTTCATACCTTAGCCAAACAAAGGTTGATCCAAGCAGCCCTTCAATCCTCTTCTTGCTCCTCTTGCTCCAAGAGACCTGCAATACAAATTATACCTTCCTCAAACCAATATTACCACTTGTAAAACAATGATAATCAAAGAAACATGAAATAATAATCTGATTAACATCATCATATGATCAAAAACATAGATTCAATCACACATTGAACAATGATTTGGGAAGAAGAAGGACATCACATCTTTATTAATCATTAAAAGAAGTACAAGTATACCTTCTCTTCAAGTTGGGCACCTCACGAAACCTTGATCTGGTTCTGCTGCTTCTTTTCTCCAAGGAACTCAGCCTCCAAGCTCTGCAACACAAGGAGAAAGCTTCTAGGGAAAAGATGGGGGAATGAGAGTCCCAATTCCTCCAGCATAATAATGCAAAGATTCAAGTCCCCTCTCATGGACCTCCCTACCTCTATTTATATGATTTTGAAGAGATAGGGTCGAAGGAAAAGTAGTTACAACTAAAGGAGTCAGTTGCATAACCACCCAAACTACCCAAACTTCGAGAAACTTCTTTTTTTGAGATCTACAGGAAAAATACGCGGGTTTTAGAGACAACATGCACGTATTCAGGGGGTATACGCAGGTTGTAGTAACAATACTTTTGTATGATACGCGGGTCGCAATGTAAATAGTAGCGTATACAGGGAAAAACACGGGTATCATGTAGAACAAGTCGCGTATAAAAAGTGGAACACACGGGTTTCCTTAAGGCAACTCGCGTATACATAAAAAAATCTCATTTTAAAGGTATTTCTGGGCATTTTCAGACTTTAGTGTCTTCTTGAAAGTTTTAGCTGACTCAAATGCCTTTCCAACGGTGTAGAGAAAAGGTCAAACAGAGTTACAAAACTATGGATATAGGTCCTTCAATATAGGTGTTTTTTCAGTGACTTTCATGAAGTGTCGACATGCGGCGGAATAATGGAAAAGTGATCACAAGCAGAGATGTGTCATTTTGAGCTATAAAAAATAGTACCCACTAAAGTATTTTATAAATGTTATTTTGAGTCTCCTTAGGCAAGTCGACCCTAGTTGAAGAGACAAGTCGACCCTGCTGGGTTTATAGGTCACTCACTTGATGAATATAAATAGGTGAGGCACCTCCCTCATTTGGACACACTCAACACTCAAGCAAGTTCACTAGAGAGAGAAGAAGCAGTCCATTTGAGAGAGAGGAAGCGGCTAGTCTTATTCTTGGGGTCTTACACTATACTTGGTTGGATTCTATATCAAGGAAGTTTTGCTTGGTTTTCTCCCCCACGAAGGTTTCCTAGGATAAATCTTTGTGTTCTCTTTGTGCTATTGTGCTTGTCATTCTTTTGTTTTTTGGCATAAAAAATTTAAAATTCTAACATGGTATCAGATCCAACCTGAAAGAAGTCATTGTGCAACAACTTTTCTAGCTATTATCACCAACTTTGTAGTTGACTATGTGAGGTGGATCTAGGATGGATGGTAGAGGGACAGGCAGCTAAGGAGGTGGAACCAAGATTGCCTAGACTTCCAAATGAATGTTTGTCACTCCAATTAAGGCAGTCTTCGCTTTATGTTATCTAAGTCCAAGACAACAAAGGGGGAGACCTAGATCTACTCTCGACAAGGAGAGATCAGACCTAGACACCAGATCAAATCAAGTAGGATTGAGGTACGTAAGGTGTAAAGTAATTGAAGACCCTATATCTATGGGAGATGTTACTAGGTGTGCCAAGGCTTTGGATTAGGGTTTTGGAAGTGTTAAGTTCAATCCAAAGTGGAACCAAGGTAACTTATGGGGTTGATACAAGATCTGGGTTTGAGGTACTAGCAACCGATGAAGATAACCGCTACCTTGGGAAACGTAACCATTCTAGGGTGAGTAAGGACAGAGCTGGCACTATCTAGTACCCAAAGGATAGACTCAATGAAAGATGTGACAATGTCAAAGCACTTGAGTCATCAAAGAAAAGTCAACTTTCAGGGAAAAGAGGTCAAAAGAGGGGTAGCGCTAGGCTTGGAGATCAGTTCCTGTTGGGCCTTGGGAAATGAAGTCAGTATCTGCACAGCATTAGAGTGAAACCACTTGAGATATTCCCTGATCTACAGACCCAGAAAAGTGTTTGGCCCGAAAAATTTAGTTTGCAGGGGAAACCAACAGAAGGAGGGCTAGCGCTAGGATTTGGAGTGACAGATCCTCAGATCTAGGACAATCTAGGAGGCATCAGCTTAGTGTTGGAGGAGAAATGGGACGTGGATGACCTGATCTACAAACCTAAGTTGGAAAAATGTAGAAAAAAACAGATCCAGAAAAAGTCAGAAAATGACTAGCAGTGCTAGGGTGCTGAAATTTAGTTTCTCAAATCTAGGGCCACCTGGAAGCAACTAGCTCAGCGTTGAAGGTGTTTTGGAATGAGGACGACTCGATCTATGAACCCAAGTGATTATTTTCCGGAAAAAGTCAGATCTGGAAAAGTCAAAATATCAGTGGGGGCGTTGGGGTTTAAACAATCAGCTTTTTAGATCTAGGGAAAACCAACCAATTTTTGGACAGCATTGAGAATGAATTAGTGAGAGGGATGCCTGATCTACAAAACCCATCAGTGGTTTATCCAAAGATCAAACGGTTCCCCGATTAAGTATGTTTGGATTTTTTAAATATTTTCGAATTTTTCAGTAAATTGAAGAAAAGCAGGTACAATGGATTGAGATCATGGAAGAAAAGAACAAACTTGTAGATCTTACCTGGAAAACCTTGTAGATGCCTTGATGATGATGATCCCTGCCATCCCGATCAATTTGAGAAGCTTGAAGCGAGTTCTATGTCCAGTGTTTGCCCAAGGAAGTCTATGCGCCCTCTCTCCTGCTCAACAAACGTCAACCATATCAGATTTGTTGTGACATGAGAAAGAAGCTATATGCTGCAGAAAAATAGCAAGAAGAAATCATAGGTCACCACAACACTAATGAAAACCCGCTGTTAAAAAACGAAGACAATCCAAGCGAGTTGAGGTCCCCCTGCAAAAACGCCAAGCTGAAGTCGTCCTCCTATAGACAAGACAATGATCCCCAAAAAATATAGATCTCATAACAATTTCCCGAATGCTAGGAAGCAAAAGACTTTCCAATCACCATCTAAGGACATCAGATGCAAAGGAGATCCAAGAAAATATCCACAAGAAAAGTTTTCTATTATCCAGATCCAAGAGTCAAAGACCTTTTACAAATGAGAAGCTCTCTCCTTTAAATAGAAATGAGAGAACCAAAATCCTAACCACTTTCAAAACGAGTGGCCAAGATTAAAGATATAAATGTTCTAATCAATGGTTGAAATGAGCTCAACATACAATACATGGATCAATATAACCATAAAGTACCAAAGTGGACTAGATCATCCTTAAAGAGGGTACGCCACTCAACAAGAAATAAATGAAGCACATGGTGGGTCCATGGAGTGTTAACTAACTTCCTATGGGTACCCCATGGCACAATAAAATAATATAATATTTTAATTTTTTGACTTTCTGCCTCCTTGACGAAATCGTGAGCCTTCCAAAAGCTCAAAAAAATAATATAAAAATGCGTAAAAAAATAGGTGTGGGCCCAATCAGGTGCTGCAACTGTTGGAGAAGGTGCGGAGGACATCACACTCATCATCATGACTCATCCCATGTCATTTCCTTGCCTCAGTAGCCCAAATCGATTCCTTCAGTAGCCATTTAATCATTTTTTATTCTGCCTCGAGAAACGTGAACCTGCCAAAATAGCCTCCTAGGGTGCCTGCGTTGTCAAACTGAGCCCACCAAGCTCTTTGGGATGGGGGTACTATAGTACAATCAAGTGGATGCACCCCCTATGCCCCATACAACGCCCTAGGAGATCCCGATAAAACATCTCCTTGCTCAGACACATCATCCTGTGAAGCAAAACTGCATCAAAAAGGTAAAATGAGCTTGATCATCTCTCCAAATGCTAGGAACTTAAAATAAGCTATCTCACTAGAATTAAAGAGTTCAAATCCATCTAGGGTGCATACTCATACCCCTTCCAGGTCTCTGCCTGATCATCAACAATATCCAATAGACAATATAATCACCTGTAAATGACCAGATACCAATAATATAACTTAGGCTATCATCCATCTGTTGCAAGTGTTACAAGGCTAAGACATGCTCTACAAATCATTTAAGTAACATTCATAACAAATAGCAGTCACCTCACTGGCGGTACATCAACCAAATACATATATAGGGTTCTATTTATTATTACTCAGACCGGACTTTCAGGACTATACTCACTTCATAGTTGTAGTCAATTTGCTAGTGAAGGGTGATGGATGAAATTGACAAGGCTAGGGTAAAAGATGACTACCAACTTAACATCATGACACTTTGGATATGGAAAGGGAATAGTCACTATAACCACATGTCGGACAAACAACAACACAGGGAATGACAGTGCCTCACAAATGGTTGTGTTGTTGATAGAGTGCTTATTCAACTTAGGCATCATGTCTATATCAAGTTTGATCCAGGTTCATTAGGACTGTCAATTTTATTTCCATGGTCTTTTTGGCTTATATGACCTTTTGGGGACTTCACCAGTGCTTAAAAGCACAGCTAACTGCAGCTTTCATCCAGGACTTATTCAAATTTATAAGGTGAGCAATATTTGGATATAAAATATATTTAACCACTGCTTTTGGGACCTTTTCTTATACCCTTCATGGAATATTTTAGCATTTCATTGCTCTTGCCCTTTGCTCGTATATGTTAAGAAACACATTTTAGAATTTACATTTTCCATGGGCGCATATATAAACATTTCCAATACAAGTAGTACATGAGCTTTCAATTTTATCCAACAACATCTCAAGTGACTAGGAGGAGTTCTGCACAATGCCAAACATCGGGACAATCGGCCAGAATGATTTAGGCATACAATCCAACTCACCGAAGGCAAGTTCTGTCACCAACTCAGAGCCGAGACACAATATAAATAGGGAGGTTTGTCCAACAAAGGTTCTAGCGGGGAAAGGTCCTCCATGCCACAAGTCAAGTAGGAAATTGGGTTAAAACAAAACTAGAAGGTAATGGATGGGTGGAGACAGGAGAGATGAAGTCAACACTAGCAAGCCAAAGAAATGGTGGGAATTACTACCTCTATTCTCCATAGGGAGGGTAAAACCAATGAGTATATATCAGGAACTTCCAAGTCTAAGTAGGGACACCAATACATAATACAAATACATCCAAGTCCATATATTTATGACCGCCAGATCATGACACTAAATGCTAGTATATGTCACAAAGATGAGTATAAGAGCAATGATAACCATAACACAATAAAATAAATGCCGAGTCATAACCATGCAAATAATCCATCTGAACCATCATCTGTCCAATGAGAAAACACTAGAACCAATCTGGGCATCACTAACTGCTATGCAAATGACTGAATCGCTATATCAATCCTCAAATTTGAGTGTCCTGAGACTCTAGCTTGACATGGGAGAGTATAATAGTCCACTAACAAAATAATGATCCGTCCAAACCACTCATCTCAGCATCTCATATGTAAGAGATCTGGCTGAAAATTGTACTGTATCTGAAAAATAGAATATGGTAGCCTGGCTACTATATATGTGATAACACCCACAATTTAACAAGCTAGGGTTTGTTATTTTGGGAAACTCTCTCGTTAGATTAGCTGAAAATGAAGGCCAATCCAACTCGCCCTAGGAGGGTGCATCTTTGTGTGGTGACAAATTCCAAATCCGAGGATTTTCATTTTTTTCCCTAACACTACTGCTAGGAGAAACTAGGGCATCATATTTTTCGAAGTTCTGCTCACAGTTTTGGAGAAAGGACCTCACTGCTCAGCTCGCCTTAGAGAAGCCCGTCTTTTCATCCACTCACATCTTCAAGATCTCCAAGTTGAAAAATGAGTGTTTCCCTGTCAAACCCTAAGTCTGCGTGAAGCAGGTTCCATAAACAATCTTTTTATTGGTAAGTTCTACCTCCTATATTTCCATTTGAGGTTCTCATTCATTAAAGATGACAAACAGTACCAAGCTTGATGAAAAGCTTGAAGGAGCTGAGAATTTCAGAGCATGGAAGTATATAGTCATGCTCATCCTTGAAGAAAACGACCTAGAAGGCTACATCAAAGAGGAAGTTCAAGAACCAAAAGAAGATGAAGCAAAAGCAAAGCACAGGAAGGATATGGTCAAGGCTAAGAGGATCATAGCTAATTCCATCAAGGATCATTTGATCCACCAAGATTCTTCAAATAAGAATTCAAAGGAAATGTTCGATGCACTGTCCAGTTTATTTGAAGGAAGAAACATCAACAGAAGAATGACCTTGAGAAACCAACTCAAGAGTGTGAAGATTTAGAAGGAAGAAATAATGCAGCCATACTTCACAAGAGTGTCCCAGCTTAAAGAACAATTGGAAGCTATTGGAGACACGGTAGAAGCAACAGAAATTGTGATGACCACTTTGAATGGTCTCCCAAGGGATTGGGACTCCTTCATCACAGGAATATTCACTAGAAAGAAGTTGACCAAGTTTAGTAGATTATGTGAGGAATGCGTACAAGAAGAAGAAAGAATATCAAACAGAGAAGAAAAGCTAAATGACAATGAAGATCAATCTTTCACAACATTTACAAAGAAATAAAGGAACAAGAGAAAGGATTGTGGATCATATCCTATAAGACCTCAAGGAACTTGAAAATGTAAAAGAACTAGAACGGACTTCTTTGAAGATTTTCCAAAACCCCAACCTGGTTCCAGTTTCAGTTTTTCATTGTTTAATGCCCAAACCCCAAGGTTAGCATAAACATAAAAAATTAATAATTTTTTACTGAAAACATAAAACACATAAGATTTTCTCTTTCTTTTGAATTCTGAAAATTAAAAGGCAGCCCTAAAATCTTACTCAGAAAATTAATTTAAGCCACATGAAATTTTAATGCTTGTATTTTTAGTCAAATTGACCCAGGAAAAACCTGTATGCCGAGAGATTTTATTATTTCTTTAGAGACAAATTATTCAGCAAAATTACAACGGCACTTATCTCTTTTCTTCTCAAAAAACGTGCCACCAAAACACCAAACTTTGTTGTATGAAACCCAAGAAAACTGCCACACATGTGACTGTACGATTGCCTTGAACTCTATGCAAAACTCTGCCTCGAAATTTGTGTTATACGGTCACTGTACGAACAACATTAAATGTTGTACGACTAGCCTCGATTTCTATGCAAACTGCCTCGAAATCTATGCCTTCTCTCTCCTCGAAAATCGTGTTGTACAGTCACTGTATGAGCTTCATTAATTACTGTAAGGCTTCCTCGGGATTCGTGCCACCCTGCTGGTACTCCTATCTCGAAATTCGTGCCCTTTCTCTTCTTCTTGGTTTTGGAAAATTTTTGCAAGGGTTTCTCTTTGGTTTTCTCTTGCTCCCTCTCTCTCTCCCTCAAAAATCTCTCTTGAAAGTGAACAATGAATTGAATTTGCCTTTCCCTCACCCTTTTTGTTTGAGTAACTTCCTCCTTTAGATCAATGGCTCAAATTAAAAACCAACTCCATGAGATCAATGGCTCATTTCATTTCCTCATTAAAAAATCACTTTTTAATTAATAATGAGACTTTTAATACTCACCCTCATTAATGCTCATAAAGTCACTTTAAAATTATAAACTCAAACATTTAATTAAAAGGTCACTTTAAAAATTATAAAGTGATTATCACCTTTTAATGTGGTTAGGGACCACATTTAAAGTGTTCTTATCCACCCCAAGGGAAGGGTGAACAAACACTTCCCTAGGTAAAAAATCAACACTCCCTCTTACTGAGGAAGGTGTTTTTCACCACTCCCATCTTGTCTCTGAAATGAATATGTGTCCCTCTTCCCAAAGCCTTCGTGAGAATATGTGCCACTTGCTCATCTGTAGAAATGTACTATAACTCAACAGCTCCTCTCTGGACATAATCTCTGATGAGGTGGTATCTGATCTCAATATGTTTTGACTTGTCATGAAACACTGGATTCTCAGAGACCCTGATGCAACTCTGATTGTCACAGTGAATGATAGTAGGCCTCAACTCCTGACCAAATAAATCAACCATGAACTTGCGAAGCCAGAGTGCCTTGCAACTAGCTTGACTGGCTACCATGTACTCAGCTTTTGCAGAACTCAATGCAATGGACTTTTTCTTCCGGCTGAACCACGACACAACAACCGAGCCCAACCGGAAACAACAATCGGAAGTGCTCTTCCGGTCCGAAACACTACCTGCCCAATCCCAATCTGAATCCGTGAAGCCAACCAAGTCCACTCCACCTGACCTCTTGTAGTCCAGACCATAATCTATAGTCCCAACAAGGTATCTCAAAATATGTTTTGCAGCTACCCAGTGCACTCTCCTGGGCTCCACCATGCACTAACTGAGAGTGTTCACTGCAAAACTCATATCTGGTCTGGTGTTGACCAAAAACATCAATAAACTAATGAGCTGACGAAACAAAGTAGGATCCACCAACTCTCCCTCAAAAGCATGAAGCTTCTTCCAATTGGTGATCATGGGTGTAGACATAGGTCTGTAGTCCTCCATCTGAAACCTCCTCAGAACATTTGCAACATATTTTCTTTGCCCCAAGAAAACATGTCCATCCTCTTGCCATACCTCCATGCCTAGATAGTAGTGCATCAACCCATGGTCATTCATCTCAAACTACAAAGCAAGATCCTTCTTGCATGCATCAACCAGGTGCTCCCCTCCAGTAATGAACAAGTCATCAACATACAGCAGGAGAATGAGCGGAACACCACCAACCACAATGTAGTAAAGGTTGGGATCTGCCTCACCCTTTTGAAACCCAATCGAAAGCAAATAGAAATCAATCCTCGAGTACCAAGCCCTAGGGGCTTGCTTCAGACCATACAAAGCCTTTTTCAGCCTGCATACAAGGACTTTAAGACTGAAGAAATACAGCCTACATGCTTTATGATAATAACTCTGATGGCCCTCTTTACTATACTGATGATTGAATAATTGTCCTAATATGCTCTAGGTATTAAAGGTCCTCGGTCAATTCCCTATTTATAAAAAACGAAACATTACAACTGACTAGGGTACCAATCCTCTCTGAGAATGGGTCTCGCAGTTGCACTAACTTTAACATGAACTCCCTTACAATCTCAATTTGTGTTGATATGTCTAGACAAGTAATTCCCTCTTAGAGATCTTTGTTTTGGTTTTCTAAATGTTCTTTCCTGTATGTGTTACCTGTTTAGGAATTACATGTTGATGATGAATGTATTAGAAAAGTATTATATGCACAATTCCATTCACTGATAAAGTTTTGTTTCCACTTTGTTCTTTTGCAGACAACTTGATAATAACCACTTCACAAATAGCATGATTCCTCATTCATATGTTAACATGACAGAATTGTTGAAACTGTAAGTAGTCATCTCTTCATTTTTGATAATTTATGTGTCCAATTTCTATTATCATGAGTACATAAATATCCATTACTTTTTATATTTTCTGAGAAAGGTGAAATGTTGCTATAAATGAGTTTCTTGCATCTTCTATTTAGCCTTCAGAATGCAAGTTTGACATATTCAAAGAGAAATGTGAATTTTCAAATTATTGGAATTGAGATTTAGTATATCACACTAAAAATATTGATTTTGCTTTAAAAAAATACAAATTATAATTTTTTTTTATTGAAGAAAGTGCTTCTTGTATTACTTTATATTTTCTTAAAGATTATATGAAGAGCTATTTAAGGGGCTACAACCTTGGTAATGAAGGACTCTTACACTCTATTACCTGCTGGAAAGTTAACCTTGAAGGTCCTCTTTCATATTTTTGGTGTGGTGTGATGAAGAGGACTTAGACTTTGTCCTTTATATATTTATGTATAAAGTGAGTTCTATATAAATAAAATGATATTTTGTACTTTATAGAATGGGTCTCACATAAGTTATTATTTAATAATTAAAGTGAATTAATTATTAAATGTGGGTGCATTAAATGACGGCCCTTGATTTTGTAAATGTATCTCAACCATAGATTAGGTGGTTAGATAGGTAGTTACAAATTTTAAAGTATAAAACAATAGAGAAAGGACAAATTGATCACACCATCAGAGAAGAAAAAGATTGAAGACCAAGAAGAGAGCCAAGAGAGGAAGGGAACAATTTTCAAGAGAGAGGAGCAGCACGATTCCCTAAGCAGCCTGTAGCAGTCGTACCTCAGCATTTATTGCAGTTGCACGTGTGGGCTTGAATCCCAATGTGACTGGCACGAATCCCAAGAAAAGTACATCATTAAATGCATACCATACAACATTAATTACAGTACATGTGGGCACAAAAATCGAGGCAAAAAAGTACAATAGACTGTACAGTTCGTACAACAGTTTTCTGGCACGAATTTTGAGGTTGGCACAGATTTTGAGATAATTTATGTTTCTGAGTTATTTTGCTGCTATTTTAGATTTGGAAAATTTTGCTTGCGAGGGTTTAAAAGATAAATTTCAGTGTATTGAAATTTTTGCTCTTCTTAATGAAAAATCTTCTTCTTAGGGTTTTCCCCAAAAGTTGGGGTTTTGCCCGGTCTATTGACCAAAACATCTGTGTTTTCATGTGTGAATGAATGCTTCAGTATTGAGAAGATCTTGAATATGATGGTTTTTATTTCAAGTTTAAGAGTAAATTTTTAATCATAAGCCCTAGACATTCAAGTGTTTGACAGAATGTGTGAATGAAATATTCATGTTAATGTCATTTATTTTCTTCATGGTATTAGAGCTGAACTAAAGTAGGGTTCAAAGTTGTGATTCACAGTCAAGAAGTAGTGTTGTCTTTCAAGTTAAAAGATTTGTTGTGAGCTACTCCTGTTAAGTTTTTTTTAATTGCTTAGATGATATCTTAAAATAATTTTCACTAGTAGGATCACTGAAAGAAAAATAAGCACAGAAACACAAAGAACACAAAGATTTTCCTCGGGGAAACCACAAGGAAGAAAACCCCGCAAAATTTCCTCACAATAAAACTCAACCAGAGCAGTGTAAAACCCAGACAACTGCTTCTCTCTTCTTTTTGGCGCACTTGTTCTTCTCTCTCTTGCAAACTTGCTTGAGTGAGTGTGTACAAATGAAGGGGAGCGCCTCCCTATTTTTATTTGTCACTTGACTTGACCTAGAACCTAATAGGGCCGACTTGTCTAGCAAGACACCAAAAATAACATGTATTATAATGACACTTGGGTACTATTGACCCAACGTACATCTGAAGGATTACATTGATTCTTTCAATGACTCTTACATGAGCAAACTCATCTCTTGTTGGAGGAATACAATCAATACATCTAGAATATCTTCCGAAGTTACAATACTTTAACACTCCCTCTTAACTAGGAAGGTATTCGACCAAGGTAGCAACTACTACCACAACTGTACATCTGACTGGTGAGTCTCTATATGTCATAGGAAGTTTTGGGACCTCATCTACATCTTCATCATCGATCTCAGCTGTATCATCTTCTGCAACCTCAACATGCAAATACTGAATCATCTTCTATGTGTACTAGATCATCTTTTGTCACATCAGTATGTGGATACTAAATCATCTTCTTCAACATTAGTATGTGGATCCTGAATCATCTTCTTCAACATTAGTATGTGGTTACTGAATCATCTTCTGCGTATACTGGATCATGTTTTGCAACATCAGTATGTGAATACTGAATCATCTTCTGCCAAATCAGTATGTGGGTACTGAAACATCATCTGCAACATCAGTATGTAAATACTGAAACATCATTTGCAACATCATGTTGAGTATGGTTGTCATTGATGAGACCCATTAATGACAAAGGAGTGACAAGAAGACAAAGGAGTGACATAGGATGATGACATGGCAAGAAAGACATGAGAGTTTGGAAAGAAGGACAAATGACCCATTGAGTGGTCATTTGTGATTTGATGATGTCTTTTGAGATGCTTTGATGTGTATATGCTAGTCCGTGATGTATGAAAAAGATGGAGCCTTGGCTTGATGATATCCAACCCATAAGCTTGATCAACAATGGTGGCATTGCATGTGAAGATCTGATAGATATATTGAGCACATGGAAACTTGATGGTTCATACCATTGTGTTATCACCAACCTTGTAGCTGCCTGTGCAAGATGGATCCAGGATGGATGGTAGAGGAACACGCAACTAAGGAGGTGGAACCTAGACTGCCTAGACTCCCAAAGAGATGGTTGTCATGCCAATCAAGGCAGCCTTCGCTTTATGTTGTCTGAGTCCAAGACAACAATGGGAGAGACCTAGATCTGCTCCTGATAGGAGAGATCAAACCTAGAAACCAAATCAGATCAAAACAAACTTTGAGGTACGTAAGGTGTAAGGTGTTCAGAAACTCTAGATTTATAGTAGGATTCAGTAGATGGATCAGGACTTCAGCAGTATATTGGCTGATCCAAAGCAATAATCGGATGACCTTCGGGGGAAATGGTTAGATCTAGGGTTTTGGTACTAGCAACTAAAGAAGATGATTTCTGCCTTGGGAAAAGTAACCGAGGCTGGATGGGCAGGAAAAAGGTCGGGACTATCTACCTGGCTGACAAACTCCATGGAAAAGGTGAACAGGTGTGATTGTTTGAGTCATCAAGGAACATCCAATTTCAAGGGGAAGAGGTCAATTTAGGGCTAGCGCTAAGGATGGGAGATCAGTGCCTTTCGTGCATTGGGCAATGGAGTCAGTATACACCCAGCGTTGAGGTAAACCCACCTAGGGTAGCTCCTGATCTATGGACCCAGATAAGTGTTTTGGTCCGGATGGCTCAATTAAGGCAGGAATTCAGTCAAGGAACGCTAGCGCTAGGGTTGGATGAGACAGATCTGTAGATCTGAGGCCACTGACAGACAACCAGCTTAGCGTTGAAGGTGAAATGGGACCAAGAGGGGCTGATCTACACACTTGGTTCAGAGAAATTTGGAAAAGGTCAGATCCTGAAAAAGTCAAAGTTGATGATTGAGGCTAAGAGGGTGAAAAAATGATTTCTTCAGATCTAGGGCAAGCAGGCTGGATCTAGCTCAGTGTTAGGGGTGTTCTGGAGTGCTAAGGACTTGATCTATCAACCTAGCCTATCAGATTTTGGAAACAGTTAACTCCTGAAAGGTCCAGTTTTTCAGTGATGGCGCTAGGGTTGTTTTCAATCTAAAACTCAAATCTAGGTCACACTGTTATGAATCTGGACAACGTTGGGGGTGATTTGGACTATGTGAGACCCGATCTACCAGTCTATGAAGTCAGAAATCAGGAAAAATCAAAACCCTAGCAGGTCAAATTTTCAGTGGGGGCGCTATGCAGTTTTCAGACAATATTTCAGATCTAGGTCAAGCCAGCGTTGCAGTAGATTCATTGAGGGGGAGGCTTGATATATGAAACCCAGCAGTGGTTTGGCCAAAGATCGGACGGTTCCTGGATTTAGTATTTGTTAGGGGTTTTTTAGTATTTTAAAAATTTTCAGAAAAATGGAAGGAAAACAGGTACAATGGATTTAGATCTGTTAAAGAGAAGAGAATTACATGTTGGATCGTACCTAGAAATGCTTGTAGAAGTCTTAACAACGATGATCCTTGCTATCCCGATCAATTATGGAAGATCCACGTGATTTCTATGACGAATGTAAGCCCCAAGCCACCAATGCGCCCCCTACCCTGCATGAGCAAACGTCAACAATATCAAATTTGCTAAGACAAGATAAAGAAACTAAATGTTATAGGAAAGTAAAAAGAAGTAATCGTAGATCACAATGACACTAATGAAAACCCCCTTATCCAAGACGAAGATAACCGAACGAGTTGAGGTCCCCCTACAAAAATGCTCTAGCCAAAACGCCCTCCTGTAGACAAGACAATGATAGCAGAAAAATTATAGATCTCACATGAATTTCTACAATGCTAGGAAGCAGAAGACTATCCAATCACCATTTGAGAACATCAGATGCAAAGCAGATCCAGAAAATATCCATGGAAAAATCTTTCTATTATTCAAATCCAAGAGCCAAAGACCCCTTACAAATGAGAAGCTCTCTCCTTTAAATAGAAATGAGAGAACCACAATCATAACCGAATCCTAACCACTTTCAAAATGAGTGGCTAAGATTAAAAGAAAAAATATTCTAATCAATGGTTGAGATGAACTCAACATACAATACATGGATCAATATAACCATAAAGTACCAAAGTGGACTAAATCACCCATCAAGAGGGTACCCCACTCAACAAGAAATAAATGAAGCACATGGTGGGTCCATGGAGTGTTAACTAACTCCCTATGGGTGCCCCATGGCACAATAAAATAATATAACATTTTAATTCTTTGACTTTGTGCCTCCTTGAGGAAATCGTGAGCCTCCCAAAAGCTCCAGAAAATAATATAAAATGCCCCCCCCCAAAAAATAGGTGTGGGCCCAATCAGGTGCTACAACTGCTGGAGAAGGTGTGGAGGACATCGCTCTCATCATCATGACTCATCCCATGTCATTTCCTTGCCTTAGTAGCCCAAATCAATTTCTTCAATAGCCATTTAATCATTTTTTAATCTGCCTTGGGAAGCATGAACCTGCCAAAACAGCCTCCTAGGGTGTCTGCATTGTAAAACTGAGCTCACCAAGCTCTCTGGGATGGGGGTACTATGGTACAAACAAGTGGCTGCACCCGCTATGTCCATACAACGCCCTAGGAGATCCAAATAAAACATCTCCCTCCTCAAACACATCATCCTATGAAACAAAACTGCATAAGAAAGGTAAAATGAGCCTGATCATTTCTGCAAGTGCCCAGAACTGAAAATAAACTGTCTCATTAGACTCAGAGAGTCCAAATCCATCTAGGGTGTATACTCATACCCCTCTCAGGTCTCTACCTGATCATTAACCATATCCAATAGACAATATAATCATCTGTAAATAATCAGATACCAATAATATAACTCAGACTATCATCCATCTGCTGCAAGCTATGAAACCGGATTCGTCCTCTAGGCCCCCCATGTCCCGTGGGGATCGAATCGGACACGATTCGAGTTCGACACGAGCCCAATTCGTCTTCGAGTCAAATCCTAAAACCGGACACGAAAATGAATCGAATCGGACACGAAAATGAAGCGTGTCCCGAAAACCGGACACGAATCCCGAAAACAGGACACGTGACTGGCGGAAAAAGACAATCGGGTTTGCTTAAATTCAATTTTTTGTCTTTCATTTTGTCATTTGAAAGGAAGCAATTGATTGAGAGTGAGTTTTATGTGCAGGTGAAGGAGTTTTGAAGGAGATGTGAAGGCTATCCATTGTTTCCAAGCGGTTCCAAGTGCATTCCGGTGGATTTGTGGAGAGGATTGCAAGCTCAACCATCACACAAGAAAATGAATGTCTCAATCAGCTAGGGCAGGAGGTAGGGGTCAAAGGAAAGGGAGAAATGCACCATCTAGGGCCTCCCCTCCTATTCCACCAAGCACAACCGGTTCTCCTCCTCCGTCAAGTGCTCCATTGGCTGCTAGTGGAGCTCATGCTCCATATAACCTTGTTTTAGCAAGACAACACGCCCAAGAAAAAAAATACCCTTTGTGGAAGTATGTGACAAGGAAAGATGGGCCCGGGGCAAAGCTTGGTGGGGGAGGCAATGTGTCTTGGAGATGCAATTTTTGCAACCATGAGTTCATGAGCACATATTTCCGGGTTAAGGGCCATTTGTTGGCCCTTCCTTCTTATGGGATTTCTTCATGCAAAGCGGTGACAGCTAACCAAAGGAGGGATATGGAAAGAGAGGATAATGTTGGCTTAGGGAAAGTGGTAGCAGCAAGCAAGAAAAAAGAGGATGATCCTCTTCCATTTTTTAGGAAGTCCTCTAGCACCAAGACTCCATTTCCACCTAGCATTCATGGGCGTGGAGATACTTATCAAACAAGAAAGAAGCAATCTACAGGTGGTCCAATGGATAGGATTTTCCAACAAGAGGTGCGAGAAGAGGTAGACCTTACCATTGCATTTTTCTTCTACCTCAACTTCATCTCATTCAATGTTGCACGGTCACCATTGTATTTTGAGATGGTTCGAACTATCTTGGAACGAGCTCCAAGTGGTTATGTGCCTCCTGGTTCAGAGAAGCTTAGAACCACATTGTTGGTTAAAGCAAAGAAGGAGGTAGATAAAATCCTTGAGCCAATTAGAGCAACATGGCCCTCATTTGGAGTGAGTATTGTTTCTGATGGATGGACGGATCCCGCACGCCATCCACTCATCAATTTCATGGTATCTTCCCAAAATGGACCGTTGTTCTTGAAAGCAGTGGATGCTCTTGGGAAATACAAGGATGCACAATTTATGGGTGATTTATTCATCAAAACTATTGAAGAAGTAGCTGTTGATTCGTGTGTACAAATCATCACAGACAATGCACCTGTTTGCAAGGCTGCTGGCATGATTGTGGAAGCTAAATATCCACAGGTATGTTCATTCTTTCATTTCTAATTTGCTCATTGTTTGAATTTGGTCATTGCAATGTTAGTGTTGTAGAGTCATTGATACATGCTTTTATTGCTCTTACAGGTTTTTTGGACACCTTGCATTGTCCATTCCTTGAATTTAGCATTGAAAGCCATTGCTTCGGATGTGACATGGATTGGCACCCTTATTGAGGATT
>LPNX011089952.1:256932-281968 GCA_001517045.1 Pseudotsuga menziesii | reverse complement strand
CACAGAGTCCCTCCTCACATGGATGCAGAGATTGCACATGGGAGGAAGATAGCACTTAGACGGCTATTTCAGGATAGCGACATGCTTGAGGAGGCAGAGGACTTTGTAGATTTTTCCACTGGCACTGGGAGATTTGGAGGCTATGATGTGCTTAGAGATAGGGGGTAAGAAACCCTATGCTTGGTGGGCAACTCATGGGGCAACATCCCCTATTTTACAGAAGTTAGCCTTGAGGATCATCTCTCAAGTTACATCATCCTCTTGTTGTGAGAGGAATTGGAGCACATATGGGAACTTGTACAGTGTGAAGAAGAGCAGGCTTGAGCAGTCCAGGGCAGAGTCAATGGTGTATGTGCACTCCAACCTTCGTCTTATTTACAGGAAGAGGGAGGAGTGGGTGAAGGGAAAGACAAAGATGTGGGATGTCTTTCCTGATGATATGGGTTTGGACAGCAGTATTGAGTTGGCATTAGCCAACATGGATCTTAATGATCTAGTGCTAGAGCCGGTCACTTTTGATGATAGGGGTCATCCTCCACAGCAGGAGATGCAGGTCATCAGATGGGCAGAGAGGAGGAGGAGGGGGAGGAGGATGAGGATCAGGGCAGGGGCAGGGGTAGTGATGAGTATGTTGATGTTGATTCAGGCATGGAGGAGGACTACTGACATATGGGATTCTCCCATCTTGATCCACCCCTTTTTGTATTTACTATTAGACATTAGTCTATTTGGCATTTGCCAATGCCCAGTGGCATTCCGACATATATGTACATTGTATACATTTTGATTTTGATGACTTAATGAGAAATATGGTTCCGACATGCATCTATGTGTTTCATTGTGATTTGTGAATGACAAATGTGTTGTGAATCGTGACTTGTGAATGACAAATGTGTAATTACTAATCATTAATGTGTTTTTATTCTAATTTCTATTGAATATTTGTAAATGTTCTAGTTTCTAAATATTTTTGGATCTATATGTCTATATTTTTAAATTTTAATATATATTTAAAAAAATATATATATATGTATATAAAACGTATCCTACGTGTCCTGATTCCGGGGGTCACCGTGTCCGTGTCGGACTCTCGTATTTTCGTGTCCTTCGTGTCCCGTATCCCCGTGTCAGGGGACTTAGGCTGCAAGTGTTATAAGGCTAAGACATGCTCTACAACTCATTTAAGCAACAATCACAACAAGTAGCAGTCATTTCACTGGCGGTACATCAACCAAATACATATATAAGGCTTTATTTATTATTTACTCAGACTAGACTTTCAGGACTATACTCACTTCATAGTTGTAGTCAATTTGCTAGTGAAGGGTGAAGGATGAAATTTACCACGCTAGGGCAAAGGATAACTTCCTACTTAACATCATGACACTTTGGATATGGAAAGGAAAAACTCACTAAAACCAATGTCGGACAAACAACAACACAAGGAATGGCAATGCCTCACAAATGGTTGAGTTGTTTAGAGAGTGCTTATTCAACTTAGGCATCATGACTACATCAAGCTTGATCCAGTTTCATTAGGATCATCAATTTTATTTCCATGGCCTTTTTGGCCTATATGACCCTTTTGGGACTTCACCAGTGCTTAAAAGCATAGCTAATCGCAACTTTCATCCAGGACGTATTCAAATTTATAAGGTCAGCATATATTTAACCATTTCTTTTTTGGACTTTTTCTTATACCCTTCAAGGGGTATTTTAGCATTTCATTGCTCTTGCCCTCTTTACATATGTTAAGAAACATAGTTTAGCATTTTCATTTTCTATCGGTGCATACACAAAATTTTCCAATACATGTAGTACATGAGCTTTCAGTTTTAGCTAACAACATCTCAAGTGACCAGGGGGAGTTATGCACAGTGCCAAACATCGGGACAACCGACGAGAATGATTTAGGTATACAATCCAACTCACCAAAGGCAAGTTCTGTCACCAACTCAGAGCCGAGACACAATATAAACAGGGAGGCTTGTCCAACAAAGGTTCTAGCGAGGAAAAGGTCCTCCATGCCATAAGTCAAAAAGTCAGTCAGGTTGAAAACTAAACTGGAAGATAATGGATGGGTGGAGACAGTGAAATATGAAGCCAACACTAGCAAGCCAAAACAATGGTGGGAATGACTACCTCTATTCTCCCTAGCAAGGGTGAAACCAATGAGTATAGATCACGAACTTCCAAGTCTAAGTAGGGACATCAATACATAAATACAAATACGTCCAAGTCCATATAATTATGATTGCCAGATCATGACACCACATGTTAATACATGTCACAAAGATGAGTATAAGAGCAATGATGGCCACAACACCATATAAAAAACTGAGTCATAATCATGCAATATAATCCATCTGAAACACCATTTGTCCAATGAGAAAGTACTGATATAAATCTGGGCATCAATAACTGCTCTATAAAGACTAAATGGCTACATTGGTCCTCAAATCTGAGTGTCTTGAGACTCAGTCCTGACATGGGAGAGTACAATAGTCCACAAATGCAATAATGATCCGGCAAAACTGCTCATCTCGGCATCTCATATGTAAGAGATCTGATTGAAAAAAGTACTGTGTCTGAAAAATAGAATATGGTAGCCTGGCTACTATATATGTGATAACACATTGCACATGATGACATGGAACACTTGATGGTTCTTAACCTTGATGGTGTGGCACTCTTAAATGCTATAACCTATATGATGACAAAACGTTTGACATGATATTGAAAACTCAGATTAAAACTTGATGAAACAAAACCACAAAATAGAGCTTCAAGGAGGTCAGTTTCCTTAAAAATGAGGTATAATATATATATATATATAATGTTTATATTTGCATGATAGGTCGGCTGCTATATGATTGACAGGTCGGCATCATTAAATGAATAATATTTAAAATTGAAAATAAAAAATATTAAGTTGGCTCAATAAAAACAACTATGAAAACATGTATAAATAGCCACCCAACGACCTCATTTGTATAAGAAGGTTTTCCTGTCCTTCTCTCTGAATTTTGGGTGAAAGTGACTGATGCATAATTCGCAGGTTTGAAGAAGAATTCGTGGGCAGCAGAGGAAGAACAGAACAGTAGTTTTTTCTTTGTTTTGATTTAGTTTGCAGCAGTCCTTTTGGACTTGCATGGGGTAAAATTCGGTGACTGAGGTAGGATTTACATAGTCCCGAATCTACCAACAAAGGAGTGAAGGTCTGATCTTGTGAAGACAAGCTCTGAGTTTGTCTAAGTGGAAAGGATACATCGAAAAGCAACTCTGATTTTTATACTGAGGAGAGCAGCTGTATATAGTTTTGGAAGTTTTAACAAGCTTTATTATGTGAACATAGCAGCAGACATAAGGAAAGATGGATAAGGGTCAGATTCTTCAGTAGTTAAGGCAGCCAAGCTCTAATTCAGAAATCCTGAAGCAAACGAGATGACCCCTTTTTTACTGAGATTTTCGGACCGTCTCCAAGAGGAATTTCGGGCAGTCTCTGAGGAAACTCGTGGAACAAAACTCGTGAAGCAGAATTCGTGGAAGACTGAAGCAGACCCAAGCCTTCACTGAGGTATTTTTGGGTTTGATTTCCAGCTACAGTCTAGCATAGTAAACAACAAATGCTCAATCGTTCTGTAGACTTGTAGCATGTCTCTCCAGCGATGATAATGGGTCTCTTTTGATGGCTAAATTCCAGTGGAAGTTATTGTTTACCATTCAAGATATCTGGAAGTAATTAGTATATTACAGCTGTTAACTTGAGCAAAGAATGTATGTGTTCTCTGTAGAAGACAAGTGGAGGATTGTGCAGAAGAATGTGAGATGATGTAATAATGTGTGTGGTCAATGCACTTAGTAAGATGATCAAATGACTTGTTTGGTGATATGATATGAATTTGACAGAGTTAATGTTTGCAGTTGAATATGAAGCAGAGTAACAGGTTGATGAGCAGAGGTCAATGATTGTGAGACGTTGATAATGATGACAGAGATAGCTAAATGATGACATGACAAGTGACATGATATTGATTGCAGTGGAAAAGTTATTGATAGATGATGTGACAGAAAGTTATATGTATTTGCAAGCTGGGTCTTGCACTCACTTTCTTAGTTGGAACTAAGAAAAACCAAGCAGGGTCTTGGCATAGGAGTTGGTTCTTCTCAATTAGTTGTAGCTGATGAAACCTTATGGTTGTATCCGTTTCAATCAAATATAATAAGATTACAAAGTTTATACTGTTATGTGTCTCTGATGGTGTGACTTGATAGTATGAATGGCATGTTTAAATTTGATGAATGATAATGATAGCTTATGGTGAATGATGATCTCTGCCTAAGTGTTAAAGTGAACTTATTTAATGATCTTTAATTAAGTTTTAAAAAAGTCGAATTTGGTATTAAGGGCTGGCCCACTGATTCACCCCTCCCTCTGAGTGTGCCATTGTGTCTAACAATTGGTATCAGAGCACCTAAGTGGACCTAATGGTTAAGAACATGTGTTATCTCTTTGGAGGTCACAGGTTTAAAACCGGCAGGTGGTAGGGTTGTTCATTGGCCGGTTGTGACAAGGCTCAAAGGGTAGGCAACCCCTGGGATAGAGGCTCACCCCGGTGGGTTTCAGGACGTCTCGGCCCCTGCTGAGTCACAAGTTACTGGTATATCTGGCTTGCCGGCTTGTTATCACCAACCTTTTAGTTTCCTATGTGAGGTGGATCCAGGATGGATGGTAGAGGGACAAGCAACTAAGGAGGTGGAACCAACACTGCCTAGACTCCCAAATGGATGGTTGTCACGCCAATCAAGGCAGTCTTCTCTTTATGTTATCTAAGTCCAAGACAACAACGGGCGAGACCTAGATCTACTCCCGACAAGAGAGATCAGACCTACACACCATATCAAATCAAGAAAGCTTGAAGTATGTAAGGTGTAAGGTAATTGAAGACTCTAGATCTATGGATGATGTTACTAAGTGGACCAGGGTTTTGAATATAGGTTTTGGTTGTATGAAGGTTGATCCGAAGTGGAACCAAGGTGGCCTATGGGGGAAAAACTAGATCTAGGTTTGGGGTACTAGCAACTAATGGAGATAACCGCTGCCTTGGGAAACATAACCAATGTAGAGTGAGGAAGGACAGAGCTGGGACTATCTAGTACCCAAGGGATAGACTCAGTGAGAAATATGACAAAATCTAAGTGCCCGAGTCATCAAGTAAAAGTTGGATTTCAGGGAAAATAGGCCAAAATAGGGCTAGCGCTATGGTTGGAGATCAGTGCTTGTTGGGCCTTGGGAAATGGAGTCAGTATCTGCCCAGCGTTGGAGTGAACCCACCTGGGGTATGCCCTGATCTATGGACCCAGAAAAGTGTTGGCCTAGAAAATTCAGTTTGCCGAGGAAATCAGCAGAAGGGGGGTTGGCGCTAGGGTTTGGAGGGACGAATCCTTAGATCTATGGCCACCTGGTAGCAACTAGCTCAGCGTTGGAGGTGCTTTGGAATGAGGAGGACACGATCTACAGACCCAAGTGGTTATTTTCTGGAAAATGAAAAATTTGGAAAAGGTCAGAATTTTAGTTGGGGGCGCTGGGGTTTTAACAGTCAGTTTTCCGTATCTAGGGAAAATCAGCAACCTTTTGGACAGCATTGAAGATGAAATGGTGAGAGGGATGCGCGATCTACAAAACCCAGCAGTGGTTTTTCCAAAGATCGAACGTTCCCCGATTAAGTATTTTTGGATTTTTTAAATATTTTGAAATTTTTAGTAAATTGAAGAAAAGCAGGTAGAATGGATTGAGATCATGGAAGAGAAGAACAAACCTGTAGATCTTACCTGGAAAACCTTGTAGATGCCTTGATGATGATGATCTATGCCATCCCGATCAATTTGAGAAGCTTGAAGCGAGTTCTATGTCCAGGGTTTGCTCGAGGAAGTCAATGCGCCCTCTCTCCTGCACAACAAACATCAACCATATCAGATTTGTTGCCACGTGAGAAAAAAGTTGAATGCTACAAAAAAATAGCAAGAGAAAATCATAGATCACAATGACACTAATGAAAACCCGCTGATAAAAAACGAAGACAATCCAAGCGAGTTGCGGTCCCCCTGCAAAAACACCCAAGTTGAAGTCCTCCTCCTGTAGACAAGACAATGATCTCCAAAAAATATAGATCTCATAACAATTTCCCGAATGCTAGGAAGCAAAAGACTTTCCAATCACCATCTAAGAACATCGGATGCAAAGGAGATCCAAGAAAATATCCACAAGAAATTTTTTCTATTATCCAGATCCAAGAGCCAAAGACACTTTACAAATGAGAAGCTCTCTCCTTTAAATAGGAACGAGAGAACCAAAATCCTAACCACTTTCAAAACGAGTGGCTAATATTAAAAGATAAAATGTTCTAATGAATGGTTGAGATGAGCTCAACATACAATTCATGGATCAATATAACCATAAAGTACCAAAATGGATTAAATCACCTATAAAGAGGATACCCCACTCAACAAGAAATAAATGAAGCACATGGTGGGTCCATGGAGTGTTAACTAACTCCCTCTTGGTGCCCCATGGCACAATAAAATAATATAATATTTTAATTTTTTGACTTTGTGCCTCGAAGAAATCGTGGCCTCCCAAAAGCTCCAGAAAATAATATAAAAATGCTCGAAAAATAGGTGTGCGCCTAATCAGGTGCTACAACTGCTGGAGAAGGTGCGAAGGAAATCACACTCATCATCATGACTCATCCAATATCATTTCCTTGCCTCAGTAGCCCAAATCGATTTCTTCAATAGCCATTTAATCATTTATTAATCTACCTTGGGAAACGTGAACCTGCCAAAACAGCCTCCTAGGGTGCCTGCGTTATCCAACTGAGCCCACCAGGATATCTGGGATGGGGGTACTATGGTACAATCAAGTGGCTGCACCCCCTATGCCCCATACAGCGCCCTAGGAGATCCCATAAAAACATCTTCCTGCTCAGACACATCATCCTATGAAGCAAAACTGCATTAGAAGGGTAAAATGAGCCTGATCATCTCTGCAAGTGCCCGGAACTGAAAATAAGCTATGTCACTAGACTCAGAGATTCCAAATCCATCTAGGGTGCATACTCATACCCTTTCCTGGTCTCTGCCTGATCATCGACAATATCCAATAGAAAATGTAATCACCTGTAAATGACCAGATACCAATAATATAACTCAGACTATCATCCATCTGCTGCAAGTGTTACAAGGCTAAGACATGCTCTACAAATCATTTAAGTAACAATCATAACAAGTAGCAGTCACCTCACTGGCGGTACATCAACCAAATACATATATAGGGTTTTATTTATTATTATTCAGACCAGACTTTCATGACTATACTCACTTCATAGTTGTAGTCAATTTGCTAGTGAAGGGTGAAGGCTGAAATTCAGAAGGCTAGGGCAAAGGATGACTACTCACACTTAACTTCATGACACTTGGATATGGAAAGGGAATACTCACTATAACCACATGCCAGACAAACGACAACACAGGAAATGGCAATGCCTCACAAATTGTTGAGTTGTTTAGAGAGTGCTTATTCAACTTAGGCATCATGTCTACATCAAGTTGGATCTAGGTTCATTAGGACCATCAAATTTATTTCCATGGCCTTTTTGGCCTATATGACCTTTTGGGGACTTCACCAGTGCTTAAAAGCACAGTTAACTACAGCTTTCATCTAGGACATATTCAAATTTATAAGTTCTACAATATTTGGATATAGCATATATTTAACCATTGCTTTTGTGACCTTTTTTTATACCCTTCACGGAGTATTTTAGCATTTCATTGCTCTTGCACTTTGCTCATATATGTTAAGAAACACATTTTAGAATTTACATTTTCCATGGGCGCATATATAAACATTTCCAATACAAGTAGTACATGAGCTTTCAGTTTTAGCCAACATCTCAAGTGACTAGGGGGAGTTCTGCATAGTGCCAAACATCGGGACAACCGACCAGAATGATTTAGGCATACAATTCAACTCACCAAAGGCAAGTTCTGTCACCAACTCAGAGCCGAGACACACTATAAACAGGGAGATTTGTCCCACAAAGGTTCTAGCAGGGAAAGGTCCTCCATGCCACAACTCAAGTAGTAAGTTGGGTTAAAACAAAACTGGAAGGAAATGGATGGGTGGGGACAATGAATCAATGGAACCAACACTAGCAAGTCAAGGTATGGTGGGAATGACTACCTCTATTCACCCTAGGGAGGGTAAAACCAATGAGTATAGATCAAGAACTTCCAAGTCTAAGCAGGGACATCAATACATAATACAAATACATCCAAGTCCATTGTCTTTGATAACTTGCACTACATTTTGCACCCCCACCTCCTCAACTATGTCACCCAAAAGACGAAATAGTAAATGTGCATCCTTCACTTGATTAGATGCATCCACTGATCTAAGGAACATAGTTCTTTTTGGGAAAGAAACTAGGAAGTTCATAATGGTGCAACCCCTTGCATTAGTCCATCCTGTAAATTTTTCTCATAGGTCTCCACTCGCTCTGAGAAGTTAGGATGATCAAAATGTTTACAATGTTGACTAAACAATTATGCAATATACTTTAGAACTTGTAATACATGAAGATCCTTACTCAACTAGGCAATCACATTGTTAGCACTCAAAATATACCCAAGGTTGTGAAAGGTAATCTTAAGGTAACAACAAAAACCACTTTGGAAAGAAACTGGCTTTTCTTTTCGGAGAGGGATCTCTCAGATATAAAATTTAACAAGGCCAAATATTGAAATCAATAATTTAAGTTATGCAGATGGTTGAAACAACACATATAACCATTGGGCAATGGAGTCAAAACAGATACAGATAATGCAAAGCTTCATACACGGAATCCCAACAAAGGCAAGATAATCATCCAGTCACAGTCATTCATTGATTTTTCAAGCGATAGGAGAGAAACATGAACAGTCCATCAATATAGAGCATCACAAGATGAATTCTATATCAACTTTAGAAAAAATATTTGTGAAATATCTGAAACAATAGCCAGAGCATAACATGTATGAATTCTGAAACTATTAAACACTATGTTCAGATATGAAAGAAAATAGAATGGAAGGTAAACACTTAGAAGACAATCACATGGAAAGAAGGCACAGACTGTAACGTAAACGACACATGAATCCTTGAAGATCAACCAACATTTGGCTTTGTTATTTCATTCAAAAATCATAAGTTCTCAAAAACATCGGTTCAAACATATGGGTTCCAACCCCCAATACATCAAATAAATTCAAATATATACAAAAATAGTTTCTTCCCAAGAATATCAATAACTAATTAATCTGTTAATCAAAGTTTTTTGTAACCATATCCCTAATAACTAGGAATACTAACTACATGCTTTGATTCAAACAACAAATTGCTTGATTATAGCAAACTTAATGATTGCAAGGTATCCCGAACAAACAGCTTCACGAACTGCAACACATGTCTTCACAAATGAAGTATGTACTTGGTCTTTCCGAATTTCTCCACGATCTTCCATTTTTCCGCATTTGGGGTGTCGTATTCTGTCATCTCTCTAATGGACACCTCCAAATCTACATAAGCTTCATAAGACACAGCAGGCAATCCTTTCTTAATAATTAAAAACTTTTCCAATATCTCAAAGTACTGTATCAATTTTTCTACAATGATCTTTCCTGTTAACCCTTTAACTAAATCTTCAAACTTGGAATGGTATTGTCCTTCTCCTCTAGAAGCTTTTTGGTCGCCTTCATATTACTTGGTTCGGTCCCTAAGCTTACAACATCTCCCTGCAACTTTTTAATTTGAATCAAATTTGCTTTATTTTCCACCCTTTCATGCTTCAATTGAACCTGTAATTGTGGATACGTAGAAGTTGACTTTGGAAAAGATGGCGCACTGTCCACTTCTCTTTCACCCGCAACGCGCAATTGAAATGACTTTTACCTAGGTCAACTTCACTTTTTATACAACGGACTATTCCGGAGCCCTTACCAAGTGGTTTTTCCTTTACTGCTTTCCTCCGCGGAACTCGCCCAAAGTCACCACGTGGCAAGCGGTTTAAATTCCACTACCACTCTTCTTTTTCAATCATCTCACAGCTTTGCACTCCGTAATGGATAATGACCGTTGATAAGATTTCACTTTTTGTTTAAACCGTTGGATCAAAATCGGTTCTACGTATTCCGCTAGCCTTTCTCATTTTGTCAAGCGTGCATCTTTACTCCGCGGATTGTCTCACAACCATAGATTTTATTCACTTTATTCCTTAGCCGTTGATCTTTCTGCCTCGTTAACCACTTCCACATCTCCATCAAAACTTATCCCTTGCGCAACTTTCCCAGCGGATCAATTATCAACTGTAGATTTTCACACCCATAAATCTACACCTTTGAATTTTACAATGAATTAATCAAACTCCGCATTTTAATAAAGGACTCAAGACTACCAAGCTTTGCCAATTTTTATGTATCCCTTTATCATTTCTCGACCACACTTCTTCCTCAATTGTCCAACATAAGAGGTGTTAACAACTGGCTCCAACTGGGGATGATATCTTCCCTATGAGGTATCAAAGAATTCGTAGACCAGGTGCCTGTCTTTAACTTTTGTATCCAAATCTTTAAACTTTTTACTTTTTCTCTAATATATCTTTTCTAAATAAAGAAAAATGGCTAACCTCTTAAATATTAGGGCCTTCACTCCGAGCTTCAAAAATATTCGGTACACCAGCTGTACTGCTTTCAAGAAAATAAATATTTACAAACTATGGTACAAATGTTACCCTCCACCTTAGGACAAGTAATGCTTCAAAAATATTCCATTGACAGGGTTACTCTCCAATGAAACCCCATTTGGATATTCCAGGATAAATTCATTTTCCCCTCTATGACTTGCAATAACATAAGGACCTACCCACATATGGTCAAATTTTCCATGCTTATCTTCCTTAGGAGCATCCCATTTAACACCAGGTCATCAATTTGGAACTGTTCTTCTTTCAGCCTTCTATCAAAAGTATTTTTCATTTTTTCTTGGTGTACTTGCACTTTATCATAAGCTTTATTCCTTTGCTCCTCTAATTCGATGATTTGGTTTATTCTTCTCTGCATGTGGCTTGGTTCCTCCTGTTGTTCTTGAAAATATTTCATAACTAGAATGTCCAATGATGCTAGAAAAATGACTTCGGTTCGATATACCAATTGAAAAGGAGACATTCCAATCGCCCTTTTAGTGTTAATTCTGTCAGCCCATAAAGCATACTTAAGCTTGGTGTGCCAATCTCTCTTGTTATCTTCTAACAACTTCTTAATAATCCTTACCAAGCTCTTATTGGAAGACTCGACCAATCCATTTCCCTGTGGGTAGTAATCAGTTGAATGATTTAAGCTGATATGATATTTATGACAAAAATTAATCATCTTTTTGGATTTAAAAGTTGCTGCATTATCAGTCACTATTCTTCTAGGACACCCAAACCTAGCCAATATATTTTCTTCAACAAAATCCATAATTACTATCTCAGTAGCTCTCCTGGTAGGTATTGCTTCAATCCATTTTGTGAAATAGTCTGTGGCTGTCAGAATCCATTTATGTTGTCCTGAAGAATTTGGGTTTATTTCTCCAATGAAATCCAAACCCCACTGCTGAAAATGAGGTTCTACTGTTATTGGATTAAGAGGGAGGGGAATTACCTTTCTTTTACCATAAAATATCTGACACTGATGACATGTGCTAGTTTCTTTGTACACGTTTGAAAACAATGATGGCTAATAAAAACCTGCTCTCAAAATTTTGTTTGCTGTCACCTTCCAAGAATGATGTCCTCCACAATCTCTATGAAATTCTTTTACTGTGTGCTGGGCTTTATTTTCTAAAAGGCAATTAAGTAACACACCTCCATAATCCTTCCAATAAAGATACTGATTTAAAATACAAAACTTTGCAGCTTTCAACTTCACAGATCTTGCTCTTGTTTTACTTAATCCTGCAGGAGCTTGTAAATTTTGAAGAACATGAACAATATCAGAATACCATGGAGATGTAGCGAAGTCAATCATTACCTCCACCCCTGTGTCCAACTGATGAGATTGACTAGATAAGAAATTGAGCAGTAAAGATTCACAGTTTGAATCTGTCAACATTTTTGCCAGTCCCTGCTCTCTAATCAACTTGGTAGGTCTAATCTCTATGTCATACTCCAGTAATGTTGCTATCCATTTCGCTCTTCTTCCTTTTGGGTCAGGCTGTGTGAGAATCCCTTTTACTGCACTGGTTGGAACATGAGCAATTATATGTGAATGAAGAATATACACCCTGAAATCTTTCAATGCTTTAACCAAAGCATATGCTTGCTTCTCCATAATATCAAATTTTAATTCTCCATCTCTTAACATCTTACTGAAAAAGGCTATAGGTTGCTCCATGTTCTCATTATTCTTTTGTAACAAAACTACAGCAATAGTATGTTCTGAAGCATATGAAAATATTAAGAAATCTTTAGTGAAGTCTGGACTCACCAACATAGGAGCCTCTGAAATAGCTTGTTTTATTTCTTTAAAAGATTTCTTAGCCTCCGCTGTCCATTTTATTTCATGACCATTTTTCAGCATATTTGTGATATTCATTAATATTTTAGCAAAACTAGGAATGAACCTTCTCAAAAAATTTACCTGTCCCAAGAATGACTGTATTTCTTTCTTGCTTCTTGGTTCTCCTACCTTCAAAATTGCACTGACTCTATCAGAATCAATCTTTATTCCATCATTTGAAATTACGTGGCCCAACAACTTTCCTTCTTCTAATGCGAAATTTGATTTTTTTGGATTCAATGATATACCAAATTTTCAGCATTTTATAAAAACATTTTCCAAATGATGAATATGCTCTTTATCAAACCTTGAATATACTGTGATGTCATCCATAAAAATTACCACAAATTTGCCTACTTCTCCTGCAAAAGCAATATCCATGGCACGCTGGAAGGTGTTAGTTTTTGTACCTAGGCAGATGTTCCCTAGGTGACTTTTTATTTTTGCCTAAGTCACTTAGAAGAGGGAAAAAGGTGACCCTCACATTAAATGTCACTTAATGAGACTTTATAAACATAAAGTCACTTTTTGATAAATTTAAGTGGGTGAGTAATTTTATTTATGAGAATTAAATAAAAGGGATCTTTACTCTCACTGAATCTCATCCATTGGATTGGATCTTTTTCCACCGTTGGATTAGAGACCCACTTAGGGTTAAACAAAAAGGCTGAGGGAGGCAAAAAGACATTCACTTTTTTTTTTCATTTTCATGAGAAGGAGGAGCGCTGAGAGAAGAGAAGGACGAGAAGGGTTTTCTTCATTTTCAGAGAGAAGATTCATGCACAGAAATTGAGGAGTATAGGGGTTTAATGCTGGCACAGAAATCGAGAGGAGAGTACGGCCTTCATTAAATACTGTACGGCTGCATTTATTGGCATAGATTTCGAGGGAGTACGGCCTGTTATTTTGCTGTACGGTTGCATTTATTACAACACAGTTTTCGAGGGTACAAACAACATTTATTTGGCACAGATTTCGAGGGAGTACGGCCTGCATTAAATTGCTGGCACGCAAATCGAGACAGAGTACGGCTGCTTTAAACTACTGGTACGGAAATCGAGACAGTGTACGGTCTGCATTAAATAGGCACAGAAATTGAGGGTGTACGGCTGCTGTTTGCTGGGCACAAGTTTCCAGATTTTGAGATAAAATCTGTGGTGGAGATAAGTAGTATTTTCACTGTATTTCTGTCCTGTATTTTGTTGAAGAAAATAATAAATCTCTCTCCTCTCTCTGATTGGTTTTCCCCGTGGGGGTTTTTCCAGGGCTTATTTGGCCAAAAATCTCTGAGTCAAATTTTTATTGTGTGACTGTCCAAATGTGTTTTTCAGCCTGTTAGTGAAGTTTTATTGTGTGTTTAAATTGTTCAGAAAATTTCATAAGTAACTTACAGCCAATGCAAAACCGGCTGTAAGAGAAAACCACGAAATGTGCATTTAAACCAGCAAGCAGTAAAACCCATAATTTTTTACATGGTATCAGAGCTTGGGGGCTGAAAGCAGTGATTTTTGCAGACACATAGTAATTTCCAGAACTCAGAAATTTTATTATTTTACTTCTGTCAGTGAGCAGCATTTTGTTTGGTTGGTGAAGAGATGGCTACAGGACTTAGATTGGAGGATAAGTTGGATGGGACAGGGAATTTTGTGCCGTGGAAGGCCAGAATTTTGTTGTTACTAGAAGAGAATGAGTTATGGCCGGATATAGTGAGGAACACTACAGCAAATCCGATTACCATTCCTGCATCTACAGATGCAGCAGCCCTATCAGCCTTCGATAAGAAGGACTGCAATGCTAGAAGGATTATTCTTGATGCGGTTAAAGATCACATTATCCCTCACATTTCAGGTAAGGATAAGGCACATGAGATGTGGACAGCCTTAACCAGTTTGTATGAGAGTTCTAATGAGAACAGGAAAATGGTTCTCAGAGAAAAACTCAAGAGTATAAAGATGAATGGGGGTGAGGGAGTCACAGCTTACCTTACTAGGATTTCTGCAGTTCGGGATGAACTTGCAGCGGTTGGGGAGAAGGTTGCCCCTACAGAGCTTGTTCGCACCGCAGTGAATGGGGCTTCAAAGTCCTGGGGTGCCTTTGTGCAAGCTATAGTGGGCAGAGAGAACCTAATTGATTGGGAGAGGCTTTGGGATGACTTTGTGCAGGAGGAGACCAGGAGAGGTCTTGTACAGGGTAGTACTTCTCAGAGAGGGGTTGATGATGAGGATGTGGCTTTGGCAGCCAAGGGTAAGAAGAAGAAGGGTCCCAAGAAGGGTGGGGCCAAACAGCACCAGCAGCAGCAGCAGAGTGGGTAGAAGAAGGACTTGAGTAAAATCAAGTGTTATGCTTGTCAGGCGTTTGGGCACTATGCCTCACAGTGTCCAAGCAAGAAGAAGAAGAAGGGACAGGGACAGTAGACTGCAGCCTCAGCAGAGGTTGATGAGTTTAGTGTTGCATTTCAGAGGGAGTTTTCCCTTTATGCTGGACAGATGGAGAGAGAGAGAGTCTCTTTAGCCACCAGCATAGATATGGATATGGACAGTGAGCATTCTTTGTTGGCAGGACATCAGGGGGGTCCATCCACCTCTTCTACTTGGTACATTGACAGTGGAGCCTCGAGCCACATGACTGGAGCTCGAGAGGTGTTCTCAGAGTTATCTGACACAGGTAGAGATGTGGAGGTTGTCCTTGGAGACAACACCGTTGTTAGAGCTGTTGGTCGGGGGAACATCACATTTCAGAGGGAGTCGATGAGTCCCATGACTCTGCGGGATGTGTTGTATGTCCCTGGGCTGAAGAAGAACCTTGTATCAGTTTCCACCATTGAGGACAGGGGTCTTGGGGTGTGCTTTTCAGATGGGAGAGTGCAGGTGTATCCCAAGGCCACAGGTATGTCCAGTGCCATGGACATTGGAGTTAGGAGTGGAAAGCTGTACAAGTTATTGTTTCAGCCACAGTGTGCCTTAGCACACAGCAGCAGCAGTGAGCTTTGTGAGCTCTGGCATCGGAGGATGGTCCACCTACATCACCCAGCTCTTAGATTGTTGAGGAGCATGGTTACACGTTTACCAAAGTTCAGCACTGAGCAGAGTGATGTGTGCAGGGGGTGTGCTTTGGGAAAGTACACCAAGACTGTTTTTCCGAGCAGTGACACGAGAGCTGCCGGGGTGCTTGATCTTATCCATACTGATATATGCGGTCCCATGTCATCACCATCTTTGACAGGCTTTGAGTACTACATCAGCTTCATTGATGACTACTCCAGGAAGACCTGGATCTACTTCTTGAGGAGCAAGAAGTCCGAGCTTGTGTTGAGAGTCTTCCAAGGGTTCAAAGCCCTTGTGGAGAAGCAGACAGAGAGGAAGATCCGGATGTTGAGATCGGACAATGGGGGTGAGTATACCTCCAAGGAGTTCGATGCATTCTGCAGACAGGAGGGCATTCAAAGACAGCTGACAGTTCCTTACACTCTTGAGCAGAATGGAGTAGCAGAGAGAAAGAACAGGTCGATTGTGGGGGTAGCCAGAGCGATGCTCCATGATCAGGGGTTACCTTTCTTTCTTTGGGCTGAGGCATGTAGCACTGCAGTTTATCTGCAGAACAAGAGTCCTCACAGGGTAGTGGGGAGGAAGACTCCTGAGGAGATGTATTCGGGCAAGAAGCCTGAGGTGAGCCATTTTTGCATATTTGGCTCGTTGACTTACTCTCACGTCCCTTCTGAGAAGAGGACGAAGTTTGATCCCACCGCAGAGAGAGGCATCTTTGTGGGATATGATGAGACTTCGAAGGCCTATCGGCTTTACTTGCCTTGCTCGCGGAAAGTTGTTGTCCGTCGGGAAGTAAAGTTTGATGAGGAGAGAGCCTTCAAGAAGTCTAGAGAGTTAGAGCAGGGGGAGACACCAGCTCCCACACCTCAGTTGGTACAGGCTTCTTCGATGCAGCTTACAGGTCCACAGGTTTCTGGAGGGATTGGATCACAAGGTACAGGCACAGGGTCGACAGGTTCAGTGATTCAGGTGGCTAGCACTTCAGGGACAGGTTCAGGGACATGTTCAGGCTTGAGTCCTCAGATTACAGGATCGTCAGGCACAGGTTCATCAGTTACTGGTCCTCGGGGTATTGGACATTCAGGTACAGGGACTTCCTCAGATGAGGAAGAGCAGCCTTCAAGGAAGAGGAAGCCTAAGTGGCTTCAGGAGACCTTGAAGGAAGCTGAGGCATTTGGTAGGCCCCAGGAGAGGATCAGGTCAGTAGTGGAGCCAGAAAGGCTTGGTGTGGTGCCGGACAGGGGTGATATGGCTCTTGTTGCATGCCTTCGTGACTCTGAGCCATCCACATTTGAGGAGGCTTCCCAGCATCTGGTATGGAGAGATGCCATGATGGAAGAGTACCATTCCATCATGAAGAATGATGTTTGGGAGATAGTGCCGAGACCTGAGGGGAAGTCAGTTGTGACTTCTAGATGGCTTTACAAGGTAAAGCATGCTGCAGATGGCAGTGTGGAGAAGTACAAGGCTCGGTTTGTGGCGTGGGGGTTCTCACAGGGTGAGGGAGTCGACTATGATGAGACTTTTGCTCCAGTTGCTCGTTATTCCTCTATCAGGGCAGTGATATCTATAGCAGCAGAGATGGGTTGGAAGATCCACCAGATGGATGTGAAGACCGCATTTCTCAATGGTCTTCTGCAGGAGGAGGTTTACTTAGAGCAGCCACAGGGATTCGAGATTCATGGGAGAGATTCTCATGTGTGCAGGCTGAAGAAAGCCTTGTACGGACTAAATCAAGATCCTAGAGCTTGGTACTCCAGGATTGATGCTTATCTGACATCGATGGGATTTCAGAAGAGTGAGGCTGATCCCAACCTTTACTTCATTGTGGTTGGGGGAGACCCGCTCATTCTTCTGTTGTATGTTGATGATCTTTTTATCACAGGTGGTGAGCATCTCATTGCACATTGCAAGAGAGATCTAGCATCGGAGTACGAGATGACCGATATTGGACTGATGCACTATTATTTGGGGATGGAGGTATGGCAGGAGCCTGGGCATATTTTCCTTGGACAGGGGAAGTATGCGGCTGATATTCTGAGGAGATTTCGGATGGAGGACTGCAGGCCGATGTGTACACCCATGATCATCAACTGGAAGCAACTTCAAGCTTCCGAGGGCAAGTTGGTGGATCCCACTATATATCGTCAGCTCATTGGGTCTTTGATGTATCTGGTCAACACCAGGTCAGACTTGTGTTTTGCGGTGAACACTCTTAGTCAGTTCATGGTTGAGCCTAGGAGTGTACACTGGACAGCCGCAAAGCACATATTGAGGTATCTTGCAGGGACAGTGGATTATGGTCTGGACTACAGGGGTTCGGGTGGAGTCAGCTTGGTTGGGTTCACAGATGCAGACTGGGCAGGTTGTGTGCGAGATCGGAAGAGCACTTCCGGTTGTTGTTTCAGTTTGGGCTCGGCAGCAGTGTCGTGGTTTAGTCGGAAACAGAAGTCCGTTGCATTGAGTTCTGCTAAGGCTGAGTATATGGCAGCCAGTCAGGCTACTTGTGAAGCACTGTGGCTTCGCAAGTTATTGGTAGATTTGTTTGATCAGCAGCTTAGGCCTACGGTGATCTACTGTGACAATCAGAGTTGCATTCAGCTCTCTGAGAATCCAGTGTTCCATGACAGGTCAAAGCACATAGAGATCAGATACCATTTCATCCGTGACTACGTTCAGAGAGGGGCAGTTGAGCTTCGGTATATATCCACTGATGAACAGGTTGCAGATATTCTGACGAAGTCTTTGGGGAGGGGAAAGTTTGTCTTCTTCGGAGATAAGTTGGGAGTGGTGCAGAACACCTTCCTCGGTAAGAGGGAGTGTTAGTTTTTGTACCTAGGCAGATGTTCCCTAGGTGACTTTTTATTTTTGCCTAAGTCACTTAGAAGAGGGAAAAAGGTGACCCTCACATTAAATGTCACTTAATGAGACTTTATAAACATAAAGTCACTTTTTGATAAATTTAAGTGGGTGAGTAATTTTATTTATGAGAATTAAATAAAATGGATCTTTACTCTCACTGAATCTCATCCATTGGATTGGATCTTTTTCCACCGTTGGATTAAAGACCCACTTAGGGTTAAACAAAAAGGCTGAGGGAGGCAAAAAGACATTCACTTTTTTTTTTCATTTTCATGAGAAGGAGGAGCGCTGAGAGAAGAGAAGGACGAGAAGGGTTTTCTTCATTTTCAGAGAGAAGATTCATGCACAGAAATCGAGGAGTATAGGGGCTTTAATGCTGGCACAGAAATCGAGAGGAGAGTACGGCCTTCATTAAATACTGTACGGCTGCATTTATTGGCACATATTTCGAGGGAGTACGGCCTATTATTTTGCTGTACGGTTGCATTTATTACAGCACAGTTTTCGAGGGTACAAACAGCATTTATTTGGCACAGATTTCGAGGGAGTACGGCCTGCATTAAATTGCTGGCACACAAATCGAGACAGAGTACGGCTGCTTTAAACTGCTGGTACGGAAATCGAGACAGTGTACGGTCTGCATTAAATAGGCACAGAAATCGAGGGTGTACGACTGCTGTTTGCTAGGCACAAGTTTCCAGATTTTGAGATAAAATCTGTGGTGGAGATAAGTAGTATTTTCACTGTATTTCTGTCCTGTATTTTGTTGAAGAAAATAATAAATCTCTCTCCTCTCTCTGACTGGTTTCCCCGTGGGGGTTTTTCCAGGGCTTATTTGGCCAAAAATCTCTGAGTCAAATTTTTATTGTGTGACTGTCCAAATGTGTTTTTCAGCCTGTTAGTGAAGTTTTATTGTGTGTTTAAATTGTTCAGAAAATTTCATAAGTAACTTACAGCCAATGCAAAACCGGCTGTAAGAGAAAACCACGAAATGTGCATTTAAACCAGCAAGCAGTAAAACCCAGAATTTTTTACAGAAGGTAGCCCCTACATTCATCAAACCAAAATGCATTTTTGCATACATAAAAGTGCCCCATGGTGTGGTGAAAGAAGTCTTCTCTTGATCTTTAAGTAACACCTTAATCTGATTGTACCCTGAAAAGTCATCCATCATTGAAATTCTTTCTGCTCCGACCACTTTCTGCAAAATATGATCCATCTTTGGCAAAGGATAATTATCTTTCATTGAGACTTTATTCAAATTCCTCAAATCTATGCAAAGCCTTATTTCTCCATTTTTCTTTCTGACAGGAACCAAATTAGCAACCCACCTTGAGAATCTTAAAGTCAATAATTTTGGCATCAAACAATTTTTTGATTTCCTTCTCAATAACTGGTAACAGCTTTGGATTTATTCGTCTGATTTTCTGTCTGAAAGGTTTTTCTCCAGGTTTGATTGGAATAGTATGTTGTATTATTGAAGTATCATATTCCTTAAGGTCTTCATAACTCCAGGCAAATACATATGTATACTTTTTCATCAAGTTCAAATATTCTTGTTTTTCTTTTGCAGGCAAGTTTTTAGACAGCTTCACAACCTTTGGATTCTCTTTAGTACCAATATTTCTATCTTCAATAGCATTATCAACAGGTTTCACTTTCGGATCTTTAGCAACATCATTTAGATCAAAAAGTTTTTCTAAGGGGATCAAACCTCTTGGTATAAAATTATTTTTTAATTGAATGATATCCTTTCCTCCTAAAGTTCCCTTCAATTTTTTAGTACTAATCTTTTTTTCTTCGCTTTCTTCAGCATCTTGGAAATTTTCACAATTATCAATTTCAGCATCAATATGAGTGTTTACAAACTCTCCAGACAATTCCAAAAATCTTTTTATCTGCATATCATCCTCAAATACTTGCCAATATTTAGAATTATCAGGTATAGATGGTCTATTTACAATATCCACTTGATATTCCTTTTGACCAGCACTTGGGGTTTTAAATTTACTAGCAACAACAGCCAAAGAATCAGCTACTGTATTCTCATATCTAGGAACCACCTTAATTGTATGTTCTGTAAAATAGTTACGAAACATATCCCATACTTCATTTCTATAAGCTCTCATCCGGGGATGTCTGGTTTGATAATTGTCATTCACCTGGTTTATTACAAGCTCTGAATCTCCCAAAACTCTTATCCTTTGTGCTCCCAGATCTTTCAATGCATGCAACCCAAGTAATAAAGCTTCATATTCAGCCACATTATTCATGCATTCAAATGTTAACTTATATGATAAAGCTTTAAAATCCCTGATAGGAGAAATTATATATACACCAGCACCAGCACCAACCTTTGCCATAGACCCATCAAAATACATAGTCCACAAACCATCTCTTTTCTGTTTATTTTCCAAAGCATTTTGTTCCTTTACTCCCTCTTCATTCTTTTCAGATCTCATCTGCAATGTAGATTCCAAATCACACGAGACAGTATCATTAAAGAAAATAGAAGAACCCAAATCAGTATCGACAACATAGATATGATGAATATCAGGTTTATCTTGACTACTTACTACATAAGGAGTTCTTTTCTCACTATACAACCTCCTACTTCCATCTTGGACATGAATAGTAGCGTATGACATGTCCATTTGAAAACTACCTTTTAACTTTGAAGTCCAAGACCTTGATAACAATATTCCAAATTTTGGTGGAATGTCTGCCATTGCAACATCCATTACTATTGTTTTAGTTGACAATTTATTTAAAGTCACTACCATATCTTTAATTAAACCACGACACTTCACCCTCCTAGAATCAAAGGAATACAAATCTTTATAGGGTCTTGTCACTTCTAGTCCCAAACTTTCAACTACTCCTTTTGGCATTAAATTATGTGATGCACCCGAATCTAACATTGCATTATGTACAACCATATCATGCACATTCAAACTCAAATAAAAAGGAGGAACTTCTTCATCATCTATACTTTCAACTTTTGGCCCAAATGAAATAGTAGGATTATCATCTGTCAACTCTAAAATGTCTGATTGAAACTCTCCTTGACCTTTAACCATCCTTGTTATCGTATCCTTGTACTCATTATTCCTCAACAACTCATTAAAAGGAACAAAGATTTTCAGCTTGGAAAGTTCATTCTGCAAATTGAAAATAGAATTAACTTTCTCTACATCTACTGGTGCTACTTATTTTGTTCCTTTTGTTTTTTCTATTTTATTCTCAACTTCTTTATTTACAATAGGATCTTTTTGTATTTCCTTTCCTTTTTCTATATTTAATGAACTGGTAGAAGGCTGGTTTGAATTTAGCCTCCCTTTATTTACAACAACTTCTCTATTTCTCAATATGATCTTCCTTTGTACATCATCCATAGCATTTAAATAACCCCTCTAATACTGCTCTGATTCCCTTTCAAAATCCTCATTTCCACCTTCCTGTGCAAACATGTGATGTTCTTCTTCAGTAAGATATATCTCTGAATCTAATTCCCCAAAAAGATGAATTTCATTCTCAGCAAAATCTTCTTCATATGCAACATAATTCTCAGGGAAAGGTGGTCAAATCTGTTGCTCTTCTTGATTCCTTAGGTTTCTCAATTCTCTTTGCCTGTTTTGTGGAAGCATAGGAGGATTTGGCCTTCTAAAATTCGGATTTCTGATTTGAGGATCAGCTTGTTCTCTATTGAATGATCTATTGTCCATAGTCAATCTATCCATCAACTTCTCCATTGTCTTCAACATCATTTCAAATTTAATATCAGTAGCAGAAGAAGAAATAGAAGACATATTTTCTTCTCTTGTTTTCCTCTTATCAATGTCTCTTTGTTTCATCTTTCCACTCGCCATCATATTTGCTTCCACTTCTAAAGCATCTGTGAACATGGCAGCAAAACTTGCTGACTTTCTCTCCCTTAATGAAAATGCAAAGTCATTATCAAAGGCCCCAGCATAATGAAGTTTAGCAACAACTGTAGAAGGTTTTATATCTTCTGGGATGGAATTATAAACTCATAAATCTGCTTGAAAATTCATGAACAGACTCAAAACCTCCTTTCTTGAGACTATTGTATTGGGATAAAAGCTGCAAAGGGCTTTGTTTATCATCCCATCTTTCTAGAAATGCATTCTGGAAAGCTTGAAAGGTCAGGATAGATGCAGCTGGCAAATATTTGAACCATTTCTTCGCTTCCCCTGATAAGCTTTGAGCAAACAACCGCATTTTAACAACTGCATAATCGACTTCCTACAAGTCAACAAAATCTTCAAATTTAGCTACATGCTGCTTTGCTGTTATACCTCCCTCTCCATCAAATAAAGAAATTCTCTGGGAATAATTTTGGGGAAGATCATGCAATACAGCAGGTAAACGCAAAGGAGTAAATTTGGCTGCCATTGGTCTAGGTGGATTTGGAGGGACTGGGGAATTTTGAATGTTTTGAATAATAGGTGCTTCTTCAACCTTTGCAGACTATTGAAGATCTCTCCAAAGGGAATCAAGTAAATAAGATTTTAATCTACGAGGGTTGAATTCAATTTTTTAAAGATTAGATTCAGATTTAGATTTCAACAAACCCTTTTCAACATTAATTTCCCTTTCTCGATCAAGGATGCTATGAAAGTCTTGAAAAGATGATGCACCAAACAGAGAAATATCTATTTTTTCTTTGTCTTTTTTCTTAAATAATTTTTTTGGATCCTCCAAACCTCGTAACACTTCAGTATCAGAATTACCTCTGTATGTCTTTTTGAAACCAAGATGTCTTTTGAAATCTTGAAATAATTTTAAAACCAGAATCGCCAAGGAAAATGTACAACCTTCTTTACTGACAAAAATTCCTGTTTGCCCACAGAAATATTTTCTTGATCTTTATAAACTTTGTTGTTCTTCCCAGGGCTGATTTGCACCTTCGTCCCCGGCAACAGCGCCAATTTGTTAGCACTCAAAATATACCCAAGGTTGTGAAAGGTAATCTTAAGGTAACAACAAAAACCACTTTGGAAAGAAATTGGCTTTTCTTTCCGGAGACGGATCTCTCAGATATAAATTTTAACAAGGCCAGATATTGAAATCAATAATTTAAGTTATGAAGATGGTTGAAACAACAGATATAACCATTGGGCAATGGAGTCAAAACAAATACAGATAATGCAAAGCTTCATACACAGAATCCCAACAAAGGCAAGATAATCATCCAGTCACAGTCATTCATTGATTTTTCAGGTGATAGGAGAGAAACAGGAACAGTCCATCAATATAGAGCATCACAAGATGAATTCTATATCAACTTTAGAAGAAATATTTGTGAAATATCTGAAACAATAGCCAGAGCATAACATGTATGAATTCTGAAACTATTAAACACTACGTTCAGATATGAAAGAAAACAAAATGGAAGGTAAACACTTAGAAGACAATCACATGGAAAGAAGGCACAGACCGTAATGTAAACGACACATGAATCCTTGAAGATCAACCAGCATTTGGCTTTGTTATTTCATTCAAAAATCATAAGTTCTCAAAAACATCAGTCGAAACATATGGGTTCCAACCCCCAATACATCAAATAAATTCAAATATATACAAAAATAGTTTCTTCCCAAGAAGATCAATAACCAATTAATCTGTTAATCAAAGTTTTTTGTAACCATATCCCTAATAACGAGGAATACTAACTACATGCTTTGATTCAAACAACAGATTGCTTGATTATAGCAAACTTAATGATTGCAAGGTATCCCGAACAAACAGCTTCACGAATTGCAACACCTGTCTTCATGAATTAAGTATGTACTTGGTCTTTCCGAATTTCTCCACGATCTTCCATTGTTCCGCATTTGGGGTGTCGTATTCTGTCATCTCTCTAATGGACACCTCCAAATCCACATAAGCTTCATAAGACACGGCAGGCAATCCTTTCTTAATAATTAAAAACTTTTCCAATATCTCAAAGTCCTCTGTCAATTTTTCTAAAATGATCTTTCCTATTAACCCTTTAACTAAATCTTCAAACTTGGAATGGTATCATCCTTCTCCTCTAGAAGCTTTTTGGTCGCCTTCATATTACATGGTTCGGTCCCTAAGCTTACAACATCTCTCTGCAACTTTTTAATTTGAATCAAATTTGCTTTATTTTCCACCCTTTCATGCTTCAATTGAACCTGTAACTGTGGATACATAGAAGTTGACTTTGGAAAAGATGGCGCACTGCCCACTTCTCTTTCACCTGCATCGTTCAATTGAAATGACTTTTACTTAGGTCAACTTCACTTTTTATACAACGGACTATTCCAGAGCCCTTACCAAGTGGTTTTTCCTTTACCGCTTTCCTCTGCAGAACTCACCCAAAGTCACCCCGTGGCAAGCGGTTTAAATTCTGCTACCACTCTTCCTTTTTAATCATCTCACAGCTTTGCACTCTGAAAATGGATAATGATCGTTGATAAGATTTCACTTTTTGTTTAAATCGTTGGATC
>LPNX011089952.1:205477-253971 GCA_001517045.1 Pseudotsuga menziesii | reverse complement strand
CATTTGCCGATATTTTCCGATATTTTCGCCGTTGTTGCCGATAAGTTTCATTCCGGACCCCCGGCGATATATTCGCCGACACGATATATGTAACTATGGTTGGATCAAAATCGGTTCTACGTATTCCGCTAGCCTTTCTCATTTTTTCAAGCGTGCATCTTTACTACGCAGACTGTGTCACAACTGTAGATTTTATTCACTTTATTCCTTAGCCGTTGATCTTTCTGCCTCGTTAACCACTTCTGCCTCTCCATCAAAACTTATCCCTTGTGCAACTTTCCTAGCGGATCAATTATCAACCGTATATTTTCACACCCATAAATCTACACCTTTGAATTTTGCAATGAATTAATCAAACTGTGCATTTTAATAAAGGAATCAAGACTACCAAGCTTTGCCAATTTTTATGTATCCCTTTATCATTTCTCGACCACACTTCTTCCTCAAATTGTCCAACATAAGAGGTGTTAACACACATGAGATACTGAAATTTACCTTTGAAACCCCTGTTGTTTGTGGAATGCACACCAGCAGCAGAAATCTAATGAAAGTTGTCCCCTCACTTGAGAAAGTGGGAGAGGTGTGGCCTTGGGGGCAAGCACAGAGCCAGGTACTGTCACCGACTCCCAGCTTGTCCGTTTAGGCTAACTCCTAACGAAGCCAAGGAGGGTAGTCCCTAACAAAGAGTTTCTATGGCTCAATGTTTTAAATGGTTTTTGGTAGTTGCGGATGTGGATGGGTGTTGTTTAGGAGTTTTCTAATGGAAAGATCACAGTTTTAATTTTAAAAATTACAAAGATATGCTTGCGGTATTTAAATGAAACACAATACTGATTGAATTAAATAAAAACATCCATAATTATAAGATATTGAACAATACACTTGAGATATGAAAATACAATAATGACAGACCAGTGTCTTATCCAATGGGCATGGAGTCAAAAAAATGTAGTGCTGGGATGCTTGGTGCAAGAGTTCAATGTTTGTGCAATCGTTTTGCAAATGCTCTTTGTAAATTTTATCAAGTTTTAGTGATCTTGGATTATTAAGGCTGAAAGAATAAGGTATCAAAGTCCAACCAGAAAAATATTCTAAGTCGTTCCGTTCGAGACTTGTCGGCCCGTTCAGTATCCCAGGCTAGGTGTTCGGAGAAATTGTTAAATTTTCATATGCTTAGCTAAGACATTAGTATTTCATTTCATATTCATAACAAAAGCATATAAACAGGATCACTGAAAGATAGACACGCACAACCATACAAAAGGAACACAAAGATTGATCCTGGGAAAACCCTAAAGGGAAAAACCCAGCAAAAGCTTCCTCAATATAGATGTCCCAAAAAGATAAAAGATAAAACCAGCAAGGAGATCAAAGCTTGATCCTCCTCCTTCTCCAGCTACTTCTCTTCTCCACTAATGCGCTACACAAGTGAGAGTGTGTGCTCCAAATGAGGAGAGCTAAACCTCTATTTATATTTATTCGTTCACTTCAATTAACTCATCTGACATGTAGGCTCGAGTTAATCATGTAGGCTCGAGTTACACATGTAGGCTCAAGTAACCACACTAGGGTGCTAATGACCCACCTTTACAATTAGAGGGGACAACCTCATGACTCTTATTAGTTCTTCCGATTAGAAGCATCGGGGTACAAGATAATACAAGTGGTTCTCCCGATAGGACCATCGAGGACCACAAAGGATACATATAGAATATTCTTCGAAGTCACAATATTTCAACACTCCCCCTTAACGAGAAGGGTATTCTACAACAACATCAACAACAACAATAGTAGGAGAGAGATAGAGGACATCATCAGCATCATCAGGGTAACACATCTATAAATCATTGGAAGCTTTTCAACATTATGTAGTCTTCATCTTTAATCTTCAGTCTTCATCATCATTAATACTTTGACTGCTTCGATCAACAACATCTTCAGCACTTTGACCTTTCGATCAGCAACATCATCTTCAGCACTTTGACCTTTTGATCAGCAGCATCGTCTTCAGCACTTTGACCTTTCGATCAGCAGCATCATCTTCAACACTTTGACCTTTCGGTGAGCAACATCATCTTCAACACTTTGGCCTTTCGATCAGCAACAACATCATTATTATCAAAACATCAACATCATCATCATTAAGACATCAACATCATCAACATCAACATCATCATCATCAACATGATCCTTCCTTTCGGAATTACGGGATCAACATGTCTGTGGTACTCAGACGATCCTTCCTGTCGGAATTACGGGATCAACATGTCTGTGGTACTCAGACGATCCTTCCTGTCGGAATTACGGGATTTAGGTCTTTACGGAGTTACTAATGATCCTTCTTTTCAGAATTACGGGATCAACACATCTGTGGAGCTCAGACGATCCTCCCTTTCGGAATTACGGGATCAAGTCTTTATGGAGCTACTAACGATCCTTCCTTTCGGAATTACAGGATTTAGGTCTTTACGGAGTTACTAACGATCCTTCCTTTCGGAATTACGGGATCAACACATATGTGGAACTCAGACAATCCTTCCTATTGGAATTACGGGATCAAGTCAATGATCCTTCCTTTCGGAATTACGGGATTTAGGTCTTTACGGAGTTACTAATGATCCTTCTTTTCAGAATTACGGGATAAACACATCTGTGGAGCTCAGACGGTCCTTCCTTTCGGAATTACGGGATCAAGTCTTTATGGAGCTCCTAACGATCCTTCCTTTCGGAATTACAGGATTTAGGTCTTTACGGAGTACTAACGATCCTTCCTTTCGGAATTACGGGATTTAGGTCTTTACGGAGTTACTAATGATCCTTCCTTTCGGAATTACGGGATCAACACATATGTGGAACTCAGACAATCCTTCCTATTAGAATTACGGGATCAACACATCTGTGGAACTCAGACAATCCTTCCTGTTGGAATTACGGAATCAAGTCTTTACGGAGCTACCAACGATCCTTCCTTTCAGAATTACGGGATTTAGGTCTTTACGGAGTTACTAACGATCCTTCCTTTCGGGATTACGGGATTTAGGTCTTTACGGAGTTACTAATGATCCTTCCTTTCGGAATTACGGGATCAACAGATATGTGGAACTCAGACAATCCTTCCTCTAGGAATTACGGGATCAACACACGTTCTCGAGTACCGAAGTCACCGTATCCGTTTTGAACCGAAGTTCAAGGATGATACAATCCTACCACATTCACGGGGACCGAGATCTCCGGATACATTTTGAACCGAGGCCAGGGATGATGCAATCCCACCACTTTCACGGGGGCCAAGACCTCCGGATACATTTTGAACCGAGGTTCAGGGATGATGCAATCCAACACTTTCACGGGGGCCGAGACCTCCGGATACATTTTGAACCGAGGTTCAAGGATGATGCAATCCACTACTTTCACGGGGGCCGAGACCTCCGGATACATTTTGAACCGAAGTTCAGGGATGATGCAATCCCTCTTCATTCTCGAGGATCGAGGTCACCGGATCACTTTTGGACAAATGTCCCGGGATGATACAATCCCTCTTCATTCTCGAGGACCGAGGTCACCGGATCACTTTTGGACAAATGTCCCGGGATGATACAATCCCTCTTCATTCTCGAGGACCGAGGTCTCCAGATCACTTTAGGGCAAGTGCCCAGGGATGATACAATCCCATTGCAACATCACTACTCCCCCTTTCGAGGAAGGTCTTTTCGAACAACACCAAGCTTGTCTCGAAAGTGTTCGAACTTTACCCGAGACAGAGACTTCATCAGTACATCATCATTCAAACCATCATTGTCTACATCTTCAGTATGTGAATACTGAACTATCACCATTTGTATCTCCAGTATGTGAATACTTAAAGCATCATCATCTATATCTTCAGTATAGAAATACGGAATCATCATCATTTGCATCTACACTATGTAAATACTGAAACATAATCATCTGCATCTTATCTCGTATGTAGAAATACCGGATTTCTATGTGTTACAATCGAAACACAGGGTTCTCTGTCATCACAAATCTGGTTATCACATAGAATCATTGTGGTATCCATCTTTAGGTCAAAGAGACCTGATATCAGTTTCTAAAGCCATATGACTTCACAACTTAGCAGAGTAATCTGCTATATATTTTGCTTCAACCGTGCTATGAGAAACACTGGACTGTTTCCTGCTAAACCATGAATTCATAGCAGACCCCAAACAAAAGCATCTACCTAATGTGCTTTTCCTGTCTGAGATACTTCCAGCCCAATCTGCATTTGTGTAGCCATATAATCTATACTCATGGCTACCATCATAGTATAGACCAAAGTCTATAGTCCCTTTCAGATATCTCATCACATGTTTTGCAGCTACTAGGTGAACCCATCTTGGTTGAACAAGATATTGACTTAAGGTGTTCACAGCAAAACAAATGTCTGTTCTGGTATTTGTTAAGTACATCGATGACCCAATGATCTGTCTTTAATGAGTCATATTCACTAACTCTGATGAGTCATCAGCTAACAGCTTCAGGTTGGAGTCCATGGGTGTGGCCATGACTTTGCATTCCAACATATTGAATCTCTTCAATATCTCTACCGCATACTTTCCCTGGTTGAGAAAGATTTCTTCTGAACTTTTCCATACTTCCAGACCTAGGAAATAATGCATTAACCCAAGGTCTTTCATCTCAAATTCTTCTGCTAGTTTCTTCTTGCTTTCCATGACCTGTTTCTCATTTCCTGTCAAGGATAAGTCATCCACATATAATAACAGGATGACAAGTTCATCTTCTACAACCTTGAGATAAAGGTTAGGATCAACTTTACTTTTGGTAAAGCCCATGCTCGACAAGAAACCATCTATTCTTTCATACCAAGCTCGAGGAGCTTGTTTTAAAACCATATAATGCCTTCTTCAACTTGCATACGTGAGTATGTCTATCTTCAACTTCAAATCCTTGTGGCTATTCTATGTATACTTCTTCTTTGATCACACCATTTAGAAAAGCTGTTTTCACATCCATCTGGTGTAAGTCCCACTTCATCATGGATGCAAATGCCATGGTAGCTCTAATTGAAGTATACCGTGCTACTGGGGCAAGTGTCTCTTCATAATCAATTCCCTCTTTCTGAGAGAAACCTCTGGCCACAACTCTTGCTTTATACTTCTCAATACTTCCGTCAGCTGCATGCTTTATTTTGCATATCCATTTGGAGGATACTATACTCTTTCCTTCTGGTTTGGGAACTGTATCCCAAACATCATTCTAGTATTCTTTCATCATAACATCTTCCATGAGTTCGTCTTGTCGGGTCATCAACATATCCTAGTCTTTTGCATTCAATCTTGAAGGTTGGGACCCACTTTACTCTTGGTAAAGTCTCGATCCATCAGGAAGCTGTCCATCATGTCGTACCATGTCAAACTTAGATATCTTCTGTAGTCACTCCCCCTGAAGTGGAGTATCATCTTCCTTCTTCATTCTGTACAGGTGGTTGTATGCTTGATATATACTTGTTAATAGAGTATGTCATGTCATAGTCTATTCTTTCTGAGGCAAATCATGAATCTTGCTTTGTACACTTGTTCTTGTAGATCCATATGGAAGATACTACGTACTTCCCTTTATGTCTCGAAATCATATCGTATACATCATTCCCCATGATCAACTGTTATTCTTTGATCATAGCTTCTTTCATAGCATTCTTTTCTTCATCTTGAGTTATCTCTCATACCCATGGTAGTCTTCATCCTTTGAGGTGGATCTACCGCTCTTTGAAGCTCTTTCTTCCATCATGGTGTCTCTGACCCTGGGAGCTTCAGATTCATATTTATTGAATTGTCATCACTTGTTCTTTGGAACAAGTCTCATCCTTCTTTTCTTGTAGGAGGTTGTACAGGACCTTTCCTACAATTCAAATGCACCAGTTGCATGGTTAGAACTATTTCATAAATCATATGCATAACGACAAATTCTTATGCATCATGCAACTATTTAGCCAATACAACATTCATCCATATCTGACAGAAACTTTCTAGACTAATCCAATATGTCAACAAAGAGGTTTGATAAGTAGCAATGGAGAGTTGTATAGCACCATGAGCTAGTTACCTATCACATGCATATTAGTAGTATACAGTCATTAATGCAAACAATCTATCATGCATAACACATCAACTGAATATAATCAAATGTAAAACAATATCATGAAATGACAATTGAATACTTATCTTTTATTTGTTTCGTGGGTAGACTCCATCTTGATCATTCTGCTTTATCATCATTTCTTATCCAAATGATAAGAGGTTCGTCAAGAATTGAGTTCTTCATATTCCTCATCACTTGAGGGATCTTCTTTCAATGGTGATAGCTTAATCTTCAATTTTCTCTCATCTTTCTTCTTCTCTTCTTATGAGACGAGCTTCTTCTTCTTCCCAAAGTCAACTGAAGGTAATCACTTTCTTCTGGCACACATTCCTTGCATGAATGAATCCCATGATCATGGGAGGCCATTCAAGGTGGCTATCACCACTTCTGCATTCTCTGCTTCTTCTTCTGCTGCTTCAAGATGTTATGCATTCTGGATCTTTACATTCTTCAACTGTTTTCTCAAATCCATCTTCTGAATTATGTTCTTATCTTGAAATAGCTTGATCAAGAAATCAAACATCTTCAGTGTCTTTAGGGAAGACACTTGTGGTACAAGTTGATTCGTGATCAATAGTGATCTTCTTGGCCTTGATCAAGTTCTTCTTGTGTAAGGCTTTGAGGCTCATCTCCCTCTAGAACTGGAACCTCTCTACTCATGTAGGTGTCCAATTCATTTTCTTCAGAGAGATCAAATATTTTCATGCTTGGAAGTTTTCAACTTCATCAAGCTTATCATCAAGCTGATGTGATAGATCACTTTGAAATGAGAACCTCAAATGCAAATAGCAAAAGATTAGATCTTACCGATTTGAGGTGTCCGTCCTGCTTCCGGAGCTGGCTGATCTAGGGTTTGTCAGAGAAACCCTAATTTTCAAAACTTGGAATCTTTCAGATATGATTGGATAGAAATATAGATCTCTTCAAATGGAGCTGTCCAATGTACTCCTTTTCTGAAAACAGTGGAGGGAAGCTCCCGAAACAGGAAGCCCTAGTTTTCCAATTTCTTTTGCAGAAATGCCTGTTATTGTTTCTGTGATATCTCCGAAATTACTACTCCTCTGTGTCTGAAATTTCGCACTGAGGTAACCTCGCATGTCCCTGATCCAAAACCACAAGTTTCATTAGAATTGGTTTCACCAATTGGGATTTATGATCATTTTCCCAAGGTGACCTGTTACAGGACTGTTTAGAACAGTGAAGTTGTACATCCTGCCACGTGTCACTGTTTCATCTTCTGGTTCTGAACTTTGGACCACAGAAATTACAGTCCGTGATTTTTTTGGAACATCTTCAGGAATTCCATTTGGATCTCTGTATCCCAAGCTACAACAGTTCTCCCCAGGTGTCCTGTTTAAGGATGAATTATGGAAGAGGCTGGAACCCTAACTTGGAGGGATCGTATCTCCAAGAATATAGCGAATCTGAGGCTGAATTTTGGACACAGTGTACATCAGGATTTTATATTCGGCCTCTGCAATTTTCAGCTCCTGAGCCTTCGCCAATATCGGAATATAGCGAAAGTACCAAAACTTAGCAGTTTTAGTATTTAGGGTTTTTTTCTAGCTCGGGGTCAAACTAGGGTTTGACTTTCCTGGAGTTTCACCCAACCAAAAATCTTGATCCAGGTCTCTAAAATTCGATTTTGATGAGGAGAGAAATCCTATGCTGGGCTCACTCAAAAAATCCTCTTCTGCAAGAAGCCCTAATTTCTCGCACAGAAAACTGAAAATGCTCGGAATCGAATTCCGCTTCGACAGAAAGATGCGCCCTTCAATGGAGAGTCAGCCTAGCCTTCTTTTGCTGATCGATTGTGGAGAGAGAACCAAAAAGTAAGAAGCCCTAGCTTCTGTAGCTGCACAATGTCTTCTTTCAGGGTGGCTTTGATACCATGTTAAATTTTCATATGTTTAGCTAAGACATCAGTTTTTCATTTCATTTTCATAACAAAAGCATATAAACAGGATCACTGAAAGATAGACAGGCACAACCATACAAAAGGAACACAAAGATTTATCCTGGGAAAACCCTAAAGGGAAAAACCCAGCAAAAGCTTCCTCAATATAGATGTCCCAAAAAGATAAAAGATAAAACCAGCAATGAGATCAAAGCTTGATCCTCCTCCTTCTCCAGCTACTTCTCTTCTCCACTAATGCGCTACACAAGTGAGAGTGTGTGCTCCAAATGAGGAGAGCTACACCTCTATTTATATTCATTCGTTCACTTCAATTAACTCATCCGACATGTAGGCTCGAGTTAATCATGTAGGCTCGAGTTACACATGTAGGCTCAAGTAACCACACTGGAGTGCTAATAACCCACCTTTACAATTAGAGGGGACAACCTCATGACTCTTATTAGTTCTTCTGATTAGAAGCATCGGGGTACAAGATAATACAAGTGGTTCTCCTGATAGGACCATCGAGGACCACAAAGGATACATATAGAATATTCTTCGAAGTTACAATATTTAAACATTGAAGTGCACGGGTCATGGTCGGTTGAGGAATATTGTTTTCGGCAATCATTTCTATGGCTTCTTCATTCTTTTGAGTGAGCATTTTAGCAAGACCTTGTCCTTTGATTAGCTTGGTAGGCTTTATTTCAAGGTCATACTCTTGGATTTTGGACACCCATGTGCCCCTTATTCATAATCCTGTTGAGACAGGATGTCTTTCACTGCAGCATGGGGAACGTATCCAATGACTTTAGAGTATCCAATGTAAGTTCTGAAATGCTTTAAAGATTTGGCCAAGGCATAAGCTTTATTTTCCATGATGGTATTTTTCTACTCAGAGTTTTGTAAGGCTCTACTCATGAAAGCTATAGGTTGCTGGAACCCTTCGAAGTTCTTCTGAAGCAAGACACTGGCAATGGTGTCTTCCGAAGCAAAAGAAAAGATCATGAAATCTTTCCTGTAATCTGGGCTGACTAAGAGTGGAAACCTGGTAATGTCATTCTTTATGGAATCAAAGGATTCCCTACCCTCATTTGTCCATGTAAACCTGGCATTTTTCTTAAGTAATGCTTGCATGGGTTTCATGAGTTCGGCCAAGTTGGGAATAAATCTTTTGATAAAATTTATATGTCCATTGAAAGATTGGAGTGCTTTCGCATTTTTAGGTAGAGGGAGCTTCCTTATGGCTTGTATTCTCTCCGAGTCAATCTTGATACCGTCCTTGTTTATAATGTGTCCCAAGAGTTTTCCTTATTCAATACCCAACACTGACTTAGTCGGATTCAAGGAAATGCCAAGTTTCATACATCGCTCACATATCTACCTAAGATGACCAACTTGGCTGGATCTATCTTTTGAGAACACAGTGAGGTCATCTTGGTAGATGTCAATGTTTTTGCCAATCAACTCCTTGAAGGAAGAATCCATGGCCTTTTGAAAAGTGGCACCAGCATTTGTGGGACCAAAGGGCATTCTCAGATATTCAAATGTGCCCCAAGGAGTTGTGAAAGTGGTTTTGTGCATATCCTTTTCTTGAATGACTACTTGATTATAACCAGAAAAACCATCTAGCATTGACATCATGCTTGATCCAGTGACTCGTTGGAGGAGGGTCTCCATGTTGGGGAGGGGGTAATTGTCCTTTTGACACGCTATGTTTAGATTTTTGAAATCTATACATATCCTTAAAATCCCATTCTTCTTTCTAACTACAACTAAGTTAGGGCACCATGTTGAATGTCTCGTAGGAGCTATAATTCCTGCTGCTAACATCTTTTCTAGCTCCTTCTTTACAATGGGTGCCAACTTAGGATTTATTTGCCTAAGTTTTTTACGGAAAGGCTTTCCTTTTTGACATTCAGGTTTCAAGGGAATGGTGTGCTGAAAAACATCTTCTCTATATGCTTTAAGCTCGTCATAAGTGAAGGCAAAAACATCCCTATATTCTTTAACCAAGTTTATAAGGTTGTTCCTTTCCTTTCCAGAGGTACCTTTTCCAATTTTTATTATTCTTGGTTCTGTTTCCGTTCCAATGTTGATCTCAATGTACTCCCCCGGTTTCATTTGTTCAACACTACTTTTTCTTCTGTCCTGCCTGTCAAAAATGTTCTCTAACGCAACTAGACCATGTGGGACAGGGTTATCAAACTGGTTGCCTTCTCCAAGGTACTCCTTATTTTCCTCCTGATCATTTACTTTCAAATTAGAGAATTCATTGACATTATGAATAAATTTTAAAATTTGTTCATCATCCTTGAAAACCTGCCAATGTTCTACATTATCAGGAACAAAAGGTCTAAAGTTAATTTCTAAAGGATAATCCCCCTCTAACATCTCATCTGATGGATGAAGTGTCAAAGCTGAAACTGCTAGTCTGTCGGTGGCACTATTTTGATCTCTAGGGATTGCTTCTATATTAAGGGCATCGAAAAATTCCATTGTATCCCAAATTGCATTTCTATACTTCTTTAACCTTTGACATTTACATGCAAACTGACCCTTAACTTGTTGGACAATTAGGTCAGAATCCCCCTTAATACTAAGCAATTTGATTCCCATGTCCTTGGCAATCTCAATGCCTAGTAGAAGTGCCTCGTATTCTGCCACATTATTGGTTGCTTCAAATTCCAATCTGAAAGCAAAGTTGAAAACCTTACCCTCCGGTGAAATAATGACCACCATAACCCCCTTACCAGTTCTAGAGTAGGCTCCATCAAAGTTCATCTTCCACAATTCATTAAATTTTTCATTTTTCATTTCTTCTTGGATGGGTTCCATGAAGGTGGAGTTGATCTAGTATATCCCAAGTTCGCTAGCGTTGTTGATATACTCATTTGACGGTCTCTTCGGGTTTTCTACATGATATCTTCGTTCTTTCTCAGTATGTAACTTGACCAATGAATCTTCTGATGCAGATACAGTGGTGTATGTCCAGTCCATTTGAATAGATCCCCCAAAAGTGGCACCAAACCTTCTAGATAATAGCATGCCCCATTTATTCGGCACATATATGACGAGGATATCCATGGTAACATGGATGTTCGGATACTTGGCTAATCTTACGTGTTTCTTTTCAATCATACCTTCAAATTTGATAGGTCTAGAATCCATGGCACATACACTTTGGTAGGGGCGTGTGGTTCTAAGGCCAAGCTGTTGCATGACCTTCTTAGTCATAAGATTGGATCCTGACCCTGAAGCTAGCATACAATTGTGTAAGAGAAGTTCACCTATCATCAATGATATGTAGAAGGGCGGGTGATCTTCTTTTCTTGGGTCCCTAGTATGCAAGATTACAGGAGGATCTCCATAGACATTTTCTTGACTTGGTGAAGGTTGTTCCACTGTATTGGAAAAAGTTACTTTCTTGGGAGTTGCAGGTCTTTCAGGTGCAACAATCTTTGAGGTAAGGAGGGGAACATCATCAGTTTGAGGCTCTAACTTTTTTAACAATTTCTCTTTCTGTCCAGGAATTTTACATAACTCAAGTACGGGAACCAGAACTTTGGAGTTTGCCAACCAATTACCTAAATCAAAAGTTAGAGCAACAGATTCCTTTTGATCATTAATTTCTGGAGGGATGTTAGGAATTGTTACCTTTGAAGCAGTTTGGGTAGACGGTCCTTCCTTTGGTCTTCTTTGATATGTCATGCCTTTAATGTTCTGAACATTGTTGCTATTTGAAGGCATTTCCCCATAATATTCAGTCAAATGATCAACCCTCTGATGAAATTGGTTGGCTTGATTCCAACTATCCCTATCATTGTTATAGATGTCTCCTACATTGTTGATAAAGTCAGGCTCGCTTGCAGATGTGTTGGGACCACAACCCTCAGGATAACCATGTTCCTGAACATAACATGCATAATGACAACCAGATTCCTCATGGAAATCTCTGCATGCCCTACAAAATGGTTTGTAAGGTTCAACCATATTAGCAGCCTCTAACTGATGAGGAGGCCTTTGCTCATGGTTGGGATTCTTTCTCTGCCATGTTGGTCTTGCAAGGAAGGTTCTAGGAGGTGGTGGAGGTTGATTTCTTTTAACAGTTATGACCCAATTCTGAACCTCTTTCATCTGTGCTAAGTACTTCCTTTCCATGTCTTGCATTTTTTCTGTTAGGTCCATGAGCTTCTTTTCATATGCCTCGTTTGATGGCTCTTTTCCTTTAGGTTCCACAGTTTCTAGAGGAGTTGATGATCTAGAGTAACCCTGGATGTTTGACTCTCCTGAAGACTGCATGTTTTTATCGATTTTGATAGCCAAACCTTGAGCTTCAAGCAATGTGGTGGGCTCTTTGTCTCTTATCTGATACTGGATTTTTCCACTTAGTGCTTCTATGTAAAAATCCAAAATGGAAGCTGCAGGAGGAGCATAAGTAGCAGGGATGGAATTTGATAACTCTGTGAACCTATTGTTGAATTCATCCATGGTTTCGGTATTTGATTTCTTCATATCAGTCAAGGCTGCCACTAGATGTCTAGGTTCCTTTTTGCTGCCAAATTTTCTGAGGAAAGCAGCCTTGAAGGCTGCTATGGTAGCGAAAGAGTTGTTTGGCAAGTTGTCATACCAGTTTCCAGCTTTACCATCCAAAGATAGAGCAAAAAGGGTCATGTAAACATCTTCATGTTTGTCAGTACCCCTGACATAGGAACCACAGTGTCTAGAAAAGTTTCTGATATGTTGCTCAGCAGAGGTAGACGCATCAGTGCCATTAACAGTCATGAGTTTATCAATAGCCTTCTCAGGAACGTCATGGGGTTGACCTACTATCTGAGTGAAGTTGAGTTGCGTAAAAAACTCACCCATCGTGGAAAGGAAACAATTATTATTTTCTAAGTTTTCTTGAAATAAAAGATGGATGTTTGAAACAGACTGAGATCCAGATCCAAGATCTTCAAGGATCCTATGAGAAGCTAGTTTGTTCAATCTCCTCCTATAAACCTTTTCAGGCTCAGGGATGAAATTGAGCAAACCTTCAGAGTTTCTTCTAGTTGAATACCTTGAGGTGTTTACTGACAGTGGAGTCGCCAGGTGGATTCAAGTCTAATTTTTGAGAGTGATTGGACTACAAATCTACCAAAAAAGGGCAAAAAGGTAAAAACTAAAAAGAAACAAAGGTTGTTCAAGAACAAAAAGATTTGTCCCCGGCAATGGCGCCAAAAGATGTTGTCCGCCGAATGCACACTAGCAGTAGAAATCTAATGAAAGTTGTCCCCTCACTTGAGAAAGTGGGAGAGGTGTGGCCTTGGGGGCAAGCACAGAGCCAGGTACTGTCACCTACTCCTAGCTCCTCCGTTTAGGCTAACTCCTAATGAAGCCAAGGGGGGTAGTCCCTAACAAAGAGTTTCTGTGGCTCAATGTTTTAAATGTTTTTTGGTGGTTGCGGATGCGGATGGGTGTTGTTTAGGAGTTTTCTGATGGGAAGTTCACAGTTTTAATTTTAAAATTACAAAGATATGCTTACGGTATTTAAATGAAACACAACACTGATTGAATTAAACAAAAGCATCCATAATGATAAGATATTGAACAATACACTTGAGATATGAAAATACAATAATGACAGACCAGTGTCTTATCCAATGGGCATGGAGTCAAAAAAATGTAGTGCTGGGATGCTTGGTACAAGAGTTCAATGTTTGTGCAATCATTTTGCAAATGCTCTTTGTAAATTTTATCAAGTTTTAGTGATCTTGGATTATTAAGGTTGAGAGAACAAGGTATCAAAGTCCAACCGAAAAAGTATTCTAAGTCGTTCCTTTTGAGACCTGTCGGCCCGTCTAGTATCCCGGGCTAGGTGTTCGGAGAAATTAACCAGCAAGCCGGGAAACTTAGACAACGGGGGGTTTCGACGCCCTTACTGAGAACAACTTGAATGCTTTTGACAACGCCGGTGCGTTGGTTGTGGGGGTGAAGATTTTATTATGTTATCACTTGTAAGATTAACAAATCCGATCACCATTCTGAGTACGAGTCCAACTTTTCAGGGTCGACAGAGCATACTAGGTGAGGGAAAGCAACGAAGTAAATTTTAGAAAGGGGAGTGTGAGTTGCAAATTTTAAGTTATGAGCACACAGTTCAACTCTCCGACAGAGAGTGCTCTTGACTTCGTCTTATGACGGAAGTTCAAGAGACTTTAACTATTCTATATGCCTAATGCAAGGAAAATGCAAATCTAACTATGCTCTCCGACAGAGAGTGCTCTTGACTTGGGTTATGGCAAGTTTAAGAGACTTTGGTTTATTTTAAGAGATAATCAGATTGTAAATATGAAACCACGTGATAGCTAAAATAAAGTAGAAACTAATCTAGCAATTAGTGTTCTAAGCAAAAAATAAACTAATCTAGGTACTTGAAGCAAATCTAAGCTAAGAACACACAAGACACTCTTCCCCAAATGGGGAAGAAACACAAACTATGGGAGGCTTTATCCCACTTAGCCTTATTTTATTAATCAAATACAACTTTTGAGGATTTTCAACCTTGGAATGAGAAATGAAGATGGTAGAAGTGACTTTTAAAAGGGCTCTTAAGAGCTTTACAAAAAATGAGAGTGTTTAAGTCTTCATGGTTTTGATCTTGGTTTCAAATCTCCTCTTGGTTTTGCAATCTTCTTCTTCTCTTTGATAATCTCTTCTTCTTCTTCTTCTTCAAGTCCCCTTCTTGAGTTTGTTTTTGCTCAATACCTACAACATAATGCAAATCACACTACAAGCACCCTTTAGCATTAGTCAAATCAAATGAAAAGGAAACTAGATGTAACTAAGATCCAAGTATGAAATTGAAAATTTTTGTTTTTTTGAAGTAAGAAAAACTAGAAAAACGTACACACAAAAAAGTAAAAAAAAGGCTAAAAAAAAAGATGAGGAAATAGGGCAGCCAACAAAGGAGTTGGATGGCTGCAAAAAAGAGGAAAAGGGGCAGCCAAGTATGAGAAAAGATGGCTGCAAAAAGAGGAAGAAAAAAGGCTTGAAGAAAGACAAAAAGTGGTTGAAAAAGTGCCCAAAAGGGCTGAAAATTGAGGTGAAAAATGACAGCCAACCAAGAGAAAAGTTGGCTGCAAAATAATGAGGAAAAGGATAGCCACACAAAGGAAAGGATAGCTGCAAACAAGAAGGGCAAACAGGGCATCCAACAAGAAGACAGTTGGCTGCAAAAATCGAAGGAAGAGAGGCAAAATAGAAGAGCTAAGGAGAAGGAAAATACGAAGGGGAGGAAACAAAAAAAACGAAAGCAAGAAATGTGTTTTAGGGCTTCCAAGGCAACCAAGTTTTAAAGTAGTTTGTAAGATGGAACTTGAAGCAAACCAAACTCTTAGTGCCTCCTTCTTGAAATAATCCAAGCTATGTAGATCCTGAAAAGAAAACCAATGTTAAACAAACAAGCTTGTGATCTTGAAGATGAGCTAGATGCAACCGAGCTCACACCCTTCTCCAAGATGGCAAATCCTGTCCAAAATCAAACCACTCAAACAACCCAGTGAGATGAATCAACTAGCATGCTAAGCATATAAAGATTCATCAACATTAATACAACTGAATATTTCTTGCTCATGAAATCTTGATACAATAGAATAATCAACCAAATTATCAACTGTAAATGGGAGATTTTACGTTCTATATAATAGACTTCTAAAACCAATTGATTTGATCACACATAAGCATTTGAATTGAAACATATGGAAAGCATTCACCTCACAAAGTTCATTCACCACTAGCACCAAGTCGCATCCACCTCCAAAGTCTTGATCTTATTCCAAATAATGAGCATAAAGCAATTACAAAATTCTACAAAGTAAGTTTACAACAAAGGATCCATGCAGAAAAGAGTGCAAAGCACTTCTATTTATACAAAATACCAAGCCCCAGAGGCTTTTAATGAACCAGAGATCAAGCCGGAGTTAAGTGAGCTTGAACTGAGATGAACCCCTGTTGAAGTGAAGAGGAACTGACCCTCTCCACCCAACCTGTGCCAACACATCACCAAACTCACCAATCCAAATCGGCGAGTCATCCAACCTCCTTACCAAACTCCACTCACGCGAGCTCCATCTCCTCATGCGATTGTACGGAATTAAATGGAGAAGGAATAATAGATTCGCATGGAGTAAACAAAGTTTTAATAATAAAAAGGGGAGGGGTCCACCCTCACCCCATTGGCACCCACCTCCACGCTAGCGTGAGCTCCATGATGTTGACGTCACCCACTATCACAAACTCGCTACCCCTCCTTGCATGCATTGGAATGAAGTGTGATATAAATAAATAAACCAATGTTTTCTCTTTAACACGTTTTTAATGTATGGAAGGGGTCCACCCTCATCCCAACGCATACCTTATATTGGTGCTAGCGTGAGTTCCCTACTCCAAAGGTTTGACGTCACCACTCCATAAGAAATCGTAACCACTTATGTGACATCGCCATGGATTAACCTTGTAATTCATTTAAATCCTATGCAAAGTTATGAAGAGGGGCCCACCACATTAGCGCAACCCTCACTTGTGAGCTTCATCCTCACGTCACTTTCCTTCATATTAATTCAAACTTCAATATTTAAGCCAAAGTCTAACCTCCACTTCATGCTAAAGAGAGTCGTAACTCAATATGGGACCCATGCCAAATCATCTTTACCACTTAAAAAATCAATTTTGACTTCTTTAATTTTTGGATTTTATGCAATTTGTCTAGTTTTAGCATTAAAATGCCATTCTGAACCATTTTTAGCCGAACGATGACTTTCGGAATGCTCTGGCTGTCTGATTGATGGTGAAAATGGCCCCTAGGGTAAAGATGCTGCTCTGGGCTTGAAAATGAGCCCAACCATGCCAAAAACGGACTCCGGATCACATTTTTATTACATTTTGAAAATTTCCATTTAAACAATTAAAAATGGCTTGAAAAACGGAAAAAAAAAAAAAAAAAAATTATTTTTCTCTGAATCCAATGAAACTCTAGGGGGACCTAGTACATGTTCATACGACTCAATCGGAATGCCTAGCATGACAAAAAACACTGACACGAAGGCTCTAATAACCTCCCAAGGCCGAAACATCAAGACAACTACCCCGGCTTTGGAGGAGCGAGTGAAAAACTCAGAAATTATTGGTCATTTGTTCAACAGCCAATAATAACCAAGGGAAAAAACACTCTGGGCTAGTCGGCTTGATGCCCAAGTCTAGGAAGCCGAGCCTTTTATAAAAAATTAAATGCTAGGACATTTTTTACATTTTCCCCAAGGGGGTATGAACATGTATTTTACAAAAAATAAAAAGTTCAGCCAAAAAATGGCTAACTCTAGAACACACTGAACTTCTGAACTCTGGAGATGAGCATTCATCATGCTCGATAACTGGCGGCTCAATAGGAAGTTCAACTATTGTACAAAATAGTTGGTAACAACCCCTATGGGGAAAACCAATAAACTGAGGGGCTTTCTACTTCTCGATCCCAGAGAAAATAAATAAAGATAGAAGAGATACATAATGAGTTTAGATCCAAATGGATGAACCTGAAGGGTCAAAGCCCTAGATCTGCAGCAGTTGTAGTTACTGCCCCTTTGGAAAAGAACCCCCCAGCGGCACACCCTCAGGATGGATTTCTCAACTTTGCTCTGCTCAATCTCTGAACACTGTCCTGTCTCTCTATCTCCCTGAAAGATGCACTCTCAGCAATCTTCTCTGCTCTGCTCGGATCTGAAGGTGGGAAAAGGTTCCCCAATAGTAAAAACGTGCCCCAACAGTATGGTTGCGTCCTCACTCCTCAGAGGCACAACTCAACATATTTTCTATCAATCTGACTCTGACTGATTGCAGAATGTCTTTACTAAGTCACTGAGGAAAACCCACAAAACTCTGGTCCCTCTGCCGCCTCGGCAACTGTGCAACAGCTCCCTCACGTGTGACGTGTTGCTGCTCACGTCCTCCACGATCTGGTCACTCTGTTGTTGTTGCTGCGGTTCTTCAGTCTCTGAAGAAGCCCAGTGGAGACTCTCTCTTTCACTGCCCTAATGATGGATCTCCTTAGTCTCTGAGAATCTGATCCGTCAATCCCTTTGGAACACGTCCCCAGCTATCTCAGATGGTAAGTCCTCCACTAGTCAACTATTACTCATAGCTGCCTTGATCTCCTGATGCACACAAAAGATAATCACTTAAGCACCCCTTGTGCTCTTTTACAAGTTGACATGATATTAGGTCACCAAAACCCTAATTAGGGTTCCAAAACCCTAATTTCACTTCTGCAGGCAGAATTGCATGCATGCACTTTTGCACGTAATTGACAAAAGTGACTAGGACTATTGCATGTCTCCATTGTTGGATCCATGAAACATGGTAGAGTGCATCTCACACTCTACCCTCCAGCCTAAGCTGATAAGTGCCTCCATGCCAGGCAGTCTGCATGGAGGACATCCTGAGTTACACCATAATTCAACACTCCCTCTTAACGAGGGATGTCTGGCCATAGCTGATGCCCGGATCCAATAAGTCCTCTGTTGCACTATGAGTCTTGACTATCTTTGTTTCCCTTTGACCTGTAGTACTCGATCCTCCTCCATCCTGGTGGTCTCGGGAGGAGCCACCTACTCTCTCACAGACCACATCACTGATCCTGTGCTCAAACTCCCTCTAAGTCTCTGCTGCAGCCAACCTCTGAAGCTGTCATCAAGTAGATCCACTGACCGATGCCCGACCTCCCTTCCTTGAGATAATTCAGCTTGCTCTTGAGCTAAATCCATCTCAATCATCTCATACCAACTCAATCTATGGTTGGTACTAGAATGAGCATCTCGCTCATATCTCTGCCCTGTGGACTGACTCTCAAAAGGCTCATCCAAACTTGGAGATTCTTGCTCCAACTCAATCTCAAAGTCCGATGAGGACTTTGACAACCATCCAATTGCTCTTGAAGTAGGTCTCGCTCGCACCACATACTCACCATCAATCCGGTAACCCATCCACACTGGATCAACTCCCATTGGATAGGTGAATATCAACAGTCTCTGAAACACTACAGAGAACCTAGCATCATCTAATGCTGACAATGAGAGTATGCTCACTCTCAGTCCTGGTATGAAGAGGACTCTTGATACCTCCTCCATCAATGTCATCTTGAGAGAAGCCTCACGCTCTCTATCAGTTTCTGACACCAATCCATGTTCCAGACTCCCTCTGAAACTTTGCTCCAAAATATCTCTGAAGTTGACCACAGGCTGACACAACAACTTGTACAACGTGCCTTATCTGATGCTAAGCCTCATTGCAGCATCCAAGGTCACTCGCTCTGAATATAGAAGACTTTGTCCATCTCGAAACACCATACTATATTCCTCATCCACCAAAGCTGATACTAAGGGTAAGTCTCTCAGCTTTGGTCCATGCATCCTTCCTGCCTCCTTCAAAGAACTTCCTAGCTCGAGTTAGAATTCAACTCATCTAACTCCACCTTTTGTATGCGTGAGCCCTTCTTTGAAACCCTAAGGAACACTGCAAGAACCCTTTCTTTCACAGATATAGGGTTCACTCTCACAGATCTGATGTGGCCTTTCTGTAATCTGAGCTAGAGAAACTGTGAAATGATCACAATTACCTTTATCATGTAAACAAAAGAACATGGTGCCTTGGAAAGCATGTAAGATCTCTGGGAGAAACCCTCAAAACTCAACAACTACAATTGTCTCTGAAGGAATGCACTCCTCTGGCACGTATGACCAATTTGACAACTGTGCCCTCTGCTCTGCTCTGACCTCTGATGGAATCAAGTCAAGATCTCTGTCTAGGGAAGTGCACCCCTCTGACTGTCCTCTGTCTGCTCAAAAGAAATGCCCTATGGCTGTCACTCAAACTCTGAATGATCAAGGCACCCTCTCCTCAAACTCTGAAGAATATGCCTCGTTGAACAAGGAACACCCTGCTCTGTCACAGATCTAGTGCTTGCTTGCACAGATCTGATAGATCTATCTCAGATCTGGTCACCATTCTCACAAATCTGATGTGACTCCACACAGATCTGGTACCCGCTCTCCAAATCTAATCCCTGATCTCATAGATTTGAGCTCTACCCTGATAGATCTGAACCCTACTCTTCAGATCTAGTAGATCTAGTCTCTATCTTCATAGATCTAGCCCCTACCTGCTCAAATCTGACAAATCTCTCTTCCAAACTCTTAGATCTGATAGATCTAACCTCTACAATCATAGCTTTGAACACTATTCTTTAGATCTGGTCTCTATCCTGCTGATGTCACTTAGATCTATCTCAGATCTAGACTCCAACACTTTAGATCTGATAGATCTTACCTCCACCAACTCAGATCTGACACTTACACTGTAGATCTGAATAGATCTGGTCTCTATCCTGCTGATACCTGCTAGATCTATCTCAGATCTAGACTCCAATAATCAGATCTGATAGATCTGACCTCCACCAACTCAGATATGACACCTGCACTGTAGATCTGGTCTCTATCTTGCTGATACTCACTATATATGTCTCAGATCTAAACCCCAATAATCATATTTGTTAGATCTGACCTCCACCAACTCAGATCTGATACCTGCACTGTAGATCTGGGTAGATCTAGTCTCTATCCTGTTGATACTGGCTACATCTGTCTCAGATCTAGACTCCAACACTCTAGATTTGATAGATCTAACCTCTATAGTCACAGATCTGAACCCTACTCTTCAGATCTGGTAGATCTAGTCACCCTCTCTACAGATCTAAAAGTGATTGCTCTCCTCTAACCTCTAACGAGGCTCTGATACCATGTAAATTTTTCTTAGAGGTCTCCTCTCACTCTGAGGAGTTAGGATGATCAAACTGATTACAATGTCCACTAAACCAATATGCAATATACTTTAGAACTTGTAATACATGAAGATTCTTACTCAAATAGGCAATCACATGAGATACTGAAATTTACCCTAGAAACCCCTATGGGGAAAACCAAAAACTAAGCGGCTTTCTACTTCTCGAGCCCAGAGAAAATAAATAAAGATAGAAGAGATACAGAATGAGTTTATATCCAAATGGATGAACCTGAAGGGTCAAAGCCCTAGATTTGTAGCAGTTGTAGCTACTGCCCCTTTGGAAAAGAACCCCCCAACAACACACCCTCAGGATGGATTTCTCAACTCTGGTCTGCTCAATATCTAAACATTGTTCTGTCTCTCTATCTCCCTGAAAGATGCTTTCTCAGCAATCTGCTCTGCTTTGCTCGTATTTGAAGGTGGGAAAAGGTTCCCCAACAGGAAAAACGTGCCCCAATAGTATGGTTGCGTCCTCACTCCTAAGAGGAACAACTCAACAGATATGCTATTAGTCTGACTCTGACTGATTGCAAAATATCTTTCCTCAGTTACTGAGGAAAACCCACAAAACTCTGGGCCCTCTCTGTCCTCTCGACAGCTGTGCAACAACTCCCTCACGTCCCACACGTGTGACGTGTTGTTGCTCATGTCCTCCACGATCTTGTCACTCTGTTGTTGCTGCTGCGGTTCTTCAGTCTCTGAAGAAGCCCAGTGGAGACTCTCTCTCACTGTCCTGATGATGGATCTCCTTAGTCTCGGAGAATCTCATCCCTCAATCCCTTTAGAACACGTCCCCAACTATCTCAGATGGTACGTCCTCTAATAAGTCGACATGAAATTAGGTCACCAAAACCCTAATTAGGGTTCCAAAACCCTAATTTCACTTTTGATTGCAAAATTGCAGGCATGCACTTTTGCATGTAATTGACAAAAGTGACTAGAACCACTGCATGTCTCCATTGCTGGATCCATGAGACATGGCATAGTGCATCTCACACTCTACCCTCCTGCCTGAGTTGATAAGTGCCTCCATGCCAAGCAGTTTGCATGGAGGACATCCTGAGTTACACCATAACTCAACACATCCATCAGACATGATTGTGCACCCTATTTTAGTCTATGCGTTTTTGAACTCTAAGAGGGTTCTTGTACCCTTTCCACTTTATTTTTCAAAAGTGCCCCCCTCATATCCTCATAGCCAGGGCCCTTGAAGCCTGGACCACATTAAGCTATAGCATCCAACATAGGTTGATAATATATCGACCTTGAAGCATTGAAAGGTATGTTTGCATCATACCACCATCTAGCAATGCATTCCCAAGCAGCCTCCTTTTCTACCTTCTTCCATTTGGCATCAATGGTGGGCTCAGCACCAGGGGTAGTGCAGGGTTGAAAGAAAGACTCAAGGCTACCATGGGGTTTTTTAAATTGGGATGTACTGCTATCAACACCACCAACTACAACATTTTCTTCCCTAGGAATGGTATAAGGATCATGGGTAGGGTTGGGAACACTAGAGGATTCTTCAAAACTAGGGTTTCTCTCAAGAAAATCAAAGCTACAACTTCTCCCAATCTCTCTTTGCACCCTCTTTTTTTTGGATTTTTCGGCTTGGTAAGATTGAAGAAGACCAAGCATCTCAGCTCTCAAGTCATCAGAGACTTTGAGGCATGGTCTTACATTCCCCCTTGTATGAGCTAAGTGTTGTTTTAGCCTATTTATACCTCGCCCCCCAACCTCCTTTTGACAATAGTTACAGACAATTTTCCCCTCAACTAATTGACAATGTACCAATGCAACATCTTTTCTATCTCCGGGAACCATGGGAAATAATATAAATCTGCAAATTAAAACCCTATTTTCTTTTATTCTATGAAAAAAAATAACGCTATCAAAGTCTAAAGAGACTATTCACTACAAAATTAAAGGAATACGGTGCACATTTTACATACCTTGAAGAGCGCCTCCAAATCTGCTGCAAATGTCTCCAAAGAGATTCAGCCCACAAATTCTCCAAAATACTCCTTCAATCTTCTCTTCCTCATCCTAGGAACCAGCTCTAAGACGCTTAACAATCAGCACTTTCAAAGATCCAAAGACACTCAAGCACAAACTCGAAAACACTGGATGAATAGTGTGAGTGAAAGAGAGGGGGTGGGGGTCTTTTTATAGCTTCAGTAGGTGTATTAGGGTTGTCTAGATGCATCCCCCCCAACCCAATTGCTATAAATAAAAATTAAAAATTAAAAAAAAAACTTTGTTTTGGGCCGCCGTACGCCACCATACAGACCGTCTGGTTTTATGGACAAACCGGTTCGGTACCGAACCGACCCAAAGCGGTTTGGACCACCGGTTCGGACTGGAAAACCCCCAGACCCGGACTGACTCGCCGGTTTTTCCGGTTCTGGTTCCTGCAACCTTGGTTGAGGTGACAGTGGTAACACTTATAATAGTTTCCCTTAGCTATACCTTGGTGAAGACCTTGCACTTTAGGGCTGCTAGTTTGTGCAGTAACATATCTCAAGCATATATTTGTTTTCCTTAAAAGGATTGCATAGTTATTCTTTATTGATTCAAGGATTTCCCTTCTAAACCTATTAATTTGTAACCAACTAGATCTCTAATGGTCAAGAGTGTGTACACTTAGCTAATCTGTTGTGATTTTTATATGCAGGAGCCTAAGAAATTGTAGCTTACAAGGATCGATACTAGACTTTAGTACCATACCTGCTCTCAGCTATTTGTAAGTTGGGAAATTCAACTGACTTTACAGATGTATTCTTGATCTCCATTATATATATTTCTTCCACTTTTAATTTTTATAAAGTGCCTTCAGTTCATTGATGTATCCAATAAGACAATCCAAGATATCCAACATTTGTTGGTGTATTGCATTTCAGACAGTCAAATGGGATAATGGATTGTATCATGTTAAATGCTCTTGTTTAAATTTTATTGTGCAGAGATCTGAGTTATAATGGGCTGACAGGCAACATTTCATCACATAAGCTTTCTTCAAACATTACTACCATGTGATATTTCTGAGATTCTAATTCACACTTGTTTTATTCTTAAAATACCTTAAGGTCCAGCCACGGATTGGACATAATAAATGGTTCCTGGATATATTTCAACACATTTACAATTCTCATCTACATTGTGATGAATTTCAGTTGATTATGTTCTTATGTTATCTTGCAGTAATCTATCACATAATAAACTTGAAGGACCAATACCATCAAGCTTTGCAGATTTGCCTTTACTTCAAAAATTGTAAGAACCCCTTGTATTGGCAATAAGTTGCTTTCAGTTAATGTTACATTGACACTGCAAATGAACGACTTCTAATTTTACCATAATGGATATTGTCATAAAAAAGTGGATTCTAACAAACTGTCATTCATTATTGGTAAAGAGGTATACAAAGAAAAGAAAGGAAGTGATCTTATACTAAATCATGCTTGACATTTGCTTTCACTTTGACACCAAATATTGATGTGACTTGACAAATAAAATAAAAATGTCAATAAGTAGGGGGTGTTTTCTTAATAAGTAAAGATAGAAATGAATATTATCCATGTAGACAAAATAATGTAGCGTATACCCCTTTAAAAGACAATTACTGGATATGGAGCACCAAACATGTACTAATTTAAAGAATTATTTTCTCCTACAGATTACTTGATAGCAATCAGCTGAGTGGTTCTGTTCCATCTATTGGGTTGAACATCTCATTCGATTCTGTGGAAAAACTATTACTGTAAGTTTTCAATTAATACAAGATTACTGGTCAGAATATTTAGCATTTCTTGCCACCATAACTTGCATGGTTTCTTTTAAACTGTGGTAGAAGTTTGTTTCTATGCATGCATCACATTTTTATGTAACTTGTTTCTTTGCTTGTAAGTTAAACATTTAAATATAAATTGCTAAGCATTCTGGCTGTACATATTGCAGGGACTTCCGAAACAATAATCTTTCCAATATAGCTGACATGACTCGTTTAGAAAACCAACATCCAAATATTATTTTGTGGTAAGATCATATTTTCCATTTTGGTCCTACCTCTATCTTTTTATGCTGCTGCTTTCCTTTAGATTGGAGACTTTAGAGTGCATCTGCAATTCCATAATTATATTTTCCTTTTTTGTTTTTTCCATTTGTGCCCTTGCCATTGATTATATGAGGCTGAAATACAGTTACCCTCCACTTTCGAAGAAAGAAAGCTGATGTCAAGGCAAAACAGCATTTTGTTCTTGTGTTAAACCTCAATGCATATATTGTTGGCTTTAGTTTTGGATCCTATGCTAATGCCATACACATTACCAACTACTTCAACATCCTGCTCTATATTCTACTTAACTATTGAAGGTATTACTGCTGATTGTTCAACCTAAAAGCTTGCTTTTTACTTTCTTCCTAACTGTGTGTTTCCTTGATGAAATGTCAGGCTGAATGGAAACCCTGTCTGCAGACAAGTGAATATATATCATATATCTAAACTTTGCAGTACTATGAATGGTAGCGAAGACACCAGTGAAACCTCTAACAAGAGCAATAGTGCATGCAATCCATGTTCATCTCCCTACTATGAGTACATTCCAAACTCCAGCTGTTTTTGTGCAACTCCCATTGAAGTGGGATACCGTCTCAAGAGTCCTGGTTTCTCCTTTTTCCCTCCATATATTAAGATGTTTGAAAAGTACCTCACATCTGAGTTGAACCTGCATTTATATCAATTATCGATAGCTTCATACAGTTGGTCACCAGGTCCTAGACTGGATATGAACCTGAAGATCTTTCCTCCTCAAGATCTGTCAGCCAGAGAACTAAACCAAAGTGAGATTCAACGAATACGAAATGTATTTACTGGATGGGAATTTAACAAAAGTGATATATTGGGGCCATATGAATGGATCAATTTTACACCACATAATGGTATGCCTTTCAGCTTAAATCCTGTCCGCATTCTTTTTCATTTCTATTTTCTCCCTTTTCTGTTCATGGATATTATTTTTACTTGTTAGTTTGTAATAAGTTAAACAATATAGTTGACTCTGTTACTGGGTCTATTTGTTTCTTACAAACAGTGACTTTTTCCTTTCCTTTTGCTTTTTGTTGCCCGTCTTTTATGGGTAATTCTCTATGATGAAATCAAATTGATTTTTTTAACTTCCTGAAAACCTAAGTGGCCTACAAAATATTAATATTCATACAAATTTGTTTTGTTGCTTAACTGTTCAAATGAAGATCATGAAGAATAATAATAAATATAACAGGTGAGTTCAAAGTAAACACTTATATTGACAGTTTTTAGGAAAGCCAAAAATAAAAACTAGAATGTGAGATTCCTTTCTGTGTCACTGCCATCTTTTTGCACTGATCCAAATCTTCAGAAATTACAGGAGTCATTTGACAAACATTTACTTGTTGGATTTTTAGAGATTCACTTACTAGTAGGTTTCTATCCATTGCCCTCTATCTGTAGCCTTGTTGCCGCCTTCCATGCACCTCAGGGCTTAGCGTGGAAAAAATGTTCAAGCCACTGGGTGCATCCTTGGGGTCAAGTCTCTAGTTGAGATACTGTCATCTCTACGACCGTGTCATCGCTAGTATCCGAAAGGTGTAAAACTAGAGCTGGTATCCTTCAATATGTTAATCCTGTGCAAAAATAAAAAAATTGAAAAGAAAAAGAAGTTAAATAAAGGGAAATATTACTATTGGGATCAAGAGAAAGGTACCTCATAGCACACTTTCTTCTGATAAGATATTTTCCGCTATTGACTATCTACATGGTTGGTCAAACCACAAAGGAACCTTGATTCCCTTATCTTGAGTCTTTCAATCAACCAAATCCAATCTACATTCTAACCTTGATGAGTCATCCATCTTTACCCCAAAGAAGTACTAGTCCTTTGTAACTACTTTGATGTTAATACGATAAGGATATGTCCTTAAATCATCAACCCGATGAGCTTATTTAAAGATATGTATGTGGTATATTATCACGTTTCTCATGGCTATGTTATATGATGACTCACACTTAAACAAATAAATGCATTGTATCTATCACGTACATTGATTTTATAGATGTACATTACTAGTATTGTTGGTCCTGTTATCACTCAAAGTATAGTTTCCGCTAAAGGTATCCTATCCAGGACGATAGATGCAGGGAAGCTAACCAGGTGACACCACAAGGGCCTCGTCTACTACTAATACAAGGTGGTTGTCACACCGGATGGGCTCTTGTCACTTTAGATCAAGCTAGGAGCAAGATCAAGGGGGAAACCCTCGTTAGCCAACGAAGGCCAACGAACCAAAGAAAAAACAAAATAGACCAAGATGAAACAGTGATGCCTTGAATTTGGAAACCCTAGATCTATTAGATGACTATGATATCTACAAGTTAAGTTACGGTTGAGAGGCTTAATTATGTATGTAGTGTTCAATCGTGAAGATTTATCCCTGTTGCCGCCTTTCACACACCTAGGGGGGACGTGGCAGAAATATTCAAGCCACTTGGTGTGTCCTTGGGGGAAAGTCTCGAGTCAAGGCTGTCACCTTGTTCTTGACTCCTCTGTTTAGGCCAACTCCTAATGAAGCCAAGGGGGGTAGACCTTATTAAATGCTAAGGCTCTTAAGGCTTTAGTGATTATGGTGATGATTGAGTTATTTCGGAGTTTGATGAATGTGTTGCCGCCTAATTCGCACCTCGGGTCACGTAGTAGAAATCTTCAAGCCACTAGGTGTGACCTTGGGGGCAAGCAAGAGTCAAGTGCTGTCACTTGATCTTGACTCCTCCGTCTAGGCTCTCTCCTAGTGAAGCTAAGGGGGGTGGTCCCTAATAAAATAAACTATGGTTTTTAATCTATGACAATATAACAATAAGTCTAGGAGATGAGATAAAATAAAAACTTGAAACAAAGATAACTGCAAATAATTTAAATGACTAGCATAAATAACATTCCACACAACACTATGATTAACTTAAGCATAAAATAAGCAAGATTGCCAAATAAACCAGTGCTAATGGAATGCTTGTGTAAAGGGTTGCTAGTGAAGTCTCGAGGAGTATTCCAGTTGTCTCGGTTGGTCAGTTTTAAAATTATTAAATGAGTAATTAGGGAGTGGGTCAATTCTTGCTAAATTTTTTATGAATGTGATAATGATCTTTATTATTACGGGGAGATGGTATTCTAGATATACCCAGGGGTACGTGGAATATGTTCGGATTTACCAACGAGTGGCTCTCATAGTGACATGTGGGCTAGATGGAGTCGCAGGGATGTGTTCAGCACTACACAAAACGAGGATGTAGCCTAACGGTACCCTGCAGTCACTTTTTAGTTGTTCCCGCTTCACTTGCAGAATTTTCCCACAACTTGGTAAAATCGCATAAAGTGTCGGCTTTTCACTTGTAGGGATTAATTGATGTGTTTTACTAATTACTAGTCACTTCAGTCCCTTTCTAATTGTCCCACCGATCCAGCCAAAGGCCTGCACTGGTCACAAGAGCATACGGGGTATGAAATCTTGGATATTTTAAGTATTTTAAGATCTAAGTGTGAGTTTTTTAAATCTCAATGCCGGTAACGTCGTTACCGAGAACACAGTCAGATTGATTAATTTTACTTCATAAACTTAAAAGAAACTGAAAGAATTAAAGAAAACTAAAAAAAAGTGAAAAAAGTGAAACGGTGCGAATCCCCCCGGGGGGGATGGGGTGTGGGCACTTGGCTGCGAACTTGCCTCTCTCTTTTCCAATGATTTTAAAAGTAAGAAATACTTGTGCTCCTTTGTAGAATAGGAAACACAAGTTTTTACAATTTAGGGCCTTAAAGAAATGGCCAATGAGAGAAGTATAAGAAGGGGGATCTCCGGTTTGACTCAGATCTTCAAAATTCTGCAAGAGTGCCTCTTTGTTATATCAATCTCTGCTGCAAAAAAACGAACAAACTTTGATCAAATATGCTAGATAATCAAATTAAAACATAAAAAATTGATCAAAAAATTCAAGTACGTTAAAGATAGAAAAATTCTAGATATTAAACTAGTACTTGCTTGTGATTAGATCTTGTAAAATGTCACTTTAATAATCAGATCTAAATCTTTAAATTTGCATATGTAAATCAGAAAGCTAAGATATTCCAATACTTCAATGAGATTTAAATATGCAAAATAAAAACTAGTAACTAAAAATTTGAAGTTTTTTTATGTGACGGAAGAAGGAAAAGAAAGATGCCCCAAAGCTTTGAAGCTTGGGCAATGGAGTGCTTAAGTGGAGAGAGGAGGGATTTAGATCTCCTTAAACAAATCGCAGAGGTATGGTGGAATCAAACAAGAACCATCAATCCTCCACGCAAGATATCCCTGCACAATTTGAACAATACTACACCAAAGCGTTATATCCGGGAGTATTTAAGCAAAATAGTAGATAGTATGCATACAAAAAAGTAAAACATACAAATCTAAGATCTACTCAGATCTACTCACATAAATAACTCAAGAAGCAGATAAGAAACTACTTATGTATCCCTTAGAAAACCGGTTAGAACAACTAAGAATGAAGCAAGAAATCGATACATTATACCTCATATAACACAAGAAATCACCACACACTGATGCCCGACACAAGTATGCCTCCAAAGCCTTCACTTTTCTTCCACAATGAAAAAATTATAACATACAAGAGAAGATGCTCAATGCCCAAATCATTCGTCCAAAATGAGGAATGAAACCTTGCTTATATAGAAAACCGGTTAAGAGAAAGGGGATGCAATCTTCTCAAGGATGCGCTAGCTCCAAGTGAGTTGGTTGTGGGTTGGAGAAAGGTTGGAACGAGTCAGATAAAGGCAAAAGGAGAAGCAACTTCCAAAATTTTGGAATCCACATCACCAAAAATCATCTACATCACCCAAGCCTCCATCCTCTCTTGGGATTTGCGCCCCCACTTGGAGAGAAAAGTTCCAAACTAAAAAAATATCCGAATTGGCAATAGTTGACTTGTTCCCCTTGCCCAGGTGCTTGCCAAAATGATTTTCCATGTCACAAAATTAATTTTTGGCAATTATCTTTTATTTTTTTAATTGCCGAATTTTTTAAATATTTCATTTTTTGGGTCTTTTTTGGGGTTTTTCAAGTAATTATTAATTTTGGAGTTAATTAATTACTCGAAAACTTAGGAAAGTGGGTATAGGGGTTAAGTGGGTGCTTTGAGTTAGAAAACGAGCACCCCAATGGCAAAAACAACCTCCTAGCCACACTTTTATGACTTTTTACACTTTTACAATTAACTTATTAAAAATAAGCCTATAAAAACGGAAAAAATATTTTTTTTTTCTTCCGGAAATTAAAAAGAACTATGCAGGACTTGGGACATATTCATAATGAATCAAAATAATGATTAGCATGGTAATATACATCGACACATAGGTTTTAATAACCTCCTAAGGCTTAATTATTAAGGCAGTTATTTCAGCTTTGGAAGTTTGGGTGAAAAACTCGAAAATTATTTATCGCTTAAAAACAATAATTAATTAACAAGGAAAAAACACCTTGGGATAATGCATTAATAAATAATCCATAAGAAACCAAACCTTTTACATAAAGTCATCATGCTAACTAATTTTATTACAATTCCCCATGGGGTATGAACATGTTTAATAAAATTTTAAAAAGGGCCTAGGAAGGCTTGTAAGGACTTCTGAACTTGAAATTTGAACAAGTGATTGTTCATCTTTGGCAGCTCATTAGAAATCCAACTTAGTGAAACTTGGTAGCATCTGGCTCTAACTGCGGGACGCGTGCTTGATTTGGTCTTTGTTATCAAATATATAGTAGCCGGGCTACCATATTCTATTTTTCAGACGCAGTACCTTTTTCAGCCAGATATCTTACATATGAGATGCTGAGATGAGCATTTTTTATGGATCATGATTATATTTGTGGACTATTGAACTCTCCCATGTCAGGACTGAGTCTCAGGACACTCAGATTCGAGGACCGATGTAGCCATTTATGTTATTTCAGAGCAGTAGTGGATGCCCAGTGTTATATCAGTACTTTCTCATTGGATAGATGGTGTTTCAGATGGATTATATTGCATGGATATGACTCAACATTTTATATTGTGTTATGGTTATTATTGCTCTTATACTGATTCTTGTGACATGTATTGACTTGTGGTATCATGATCTGGCGGTCATAATTATATGGACTTGGTTGTATCTTGTACTATGTATTGATGTCCTTACTCTGGTTTGAAATTCTTGATCTATACTCATTGGTTTTACCCTCCTTAGGGAGAATAGAGGTAGTCATTCCCACCATTGTTTTGGCTTGCTAGTGTTGGCTCCATCATTTAATTGTCTTCACCCATCCATTACCTTCAAGTTTAATTTTCAACCCGACCGACTTCTTGACTTGTGGCATGGAGGACCTTTTTTCCCCGCTAGAACCTCTGTTGGACAAACCTCCCTGTTTATATTGTGTCTCGAATTTGACTTGGTGACAAAGCTTGCCTTTGGTAAGTTGGATAGTATGCCTAAATCATTCTGGTCGGTTGTCCCGATGTTTGGCACTGTGCAGAACTCCCCCTAGTCACTTGAGGTGTGTTGGCTAAAACAAAAAGCTCATGTACTACTTGTATTGAAATATTGAATGTGCGCCCATGGAAAATGAAAATGTAAACTGTGTTTCTTAACATATGTAAAAAGGGCAAGAGCAATGAAGTGCTAAAATACTCCTTGAAGAGTATAAGAAAATGTCTAAAAAGAAATGGGTAAAAATATGCTATATCAAAAGTTGCTGACCTTATTAAAATAAATATGTCCCGGATGAAAGTTGCGATTAGCTGTGCTTTTAAGCGCTGGTGAAGTCCCAAAAGGGTCATATAGGCCAAAAAGGCCATGGAATAAAATGTGATCCTAATGAACTTGGATCAAGATTGATGTAGACATGATGCCTAAGTTGAATAAGCACTCTCTAAACAACTCACCCATCTGTGAGGCACTGCCATTCCTTGTGTTGTTGTTTGTCCAGCATTGGTTATAGTGAGCTTTCCCTTTCCTTGTCCAAAGTGTCATGATGTTGAGTAGGAAGTCATCCTTTGCCTTAGCCTTGTCATTTCCACCCTTCACCCTTCACTAGCAAAATGACTACAGCTATGAAGTGAGTATAGTCTTGAAAGTCTAAGTTTGAGTAATAATAAATAAAGCCTTATGTATGTATTGGTTGATGTATCGCGAGTGAAATGAATGCTACTTGTTGATTTTGTTACTTGAATGAGTTGTAGAGCATGGCTTAACCTTTTAACACTTGTAGCAGATGGATGTGTTCTGCGTTATTATTGGTGTCTGATTATTCACAGATGGTTATATTGTTTATTGGGTATGATTGATGATCAGATAGAGACCTATGAGGGGTATGAGTATACACCTTAGATGGATTGGGACTCTCTGAGTCCAATGAGACAGTTTATTTCCAATTCCGGGAACTTACAGATGTGATCAGGCTCACTCTGCCTTTCTGATGCAGTTTTTTCTTCACAGATTGATATTTTTGAGCAGGGAGATGTTTCAATTGGATCTTTTAGGGCATTGTAGGGGCATAAGGGGGTGCAACCACTTGTTTATACCATTGTACCCCCATCCCAGAGAGCCTGGTGGGCTCAGATTGACAACGCAGGCACCCTAGGAGGCTGTTTTGGCAGGATTACGTTTCTCGAGGCAGATTAAAAAAAGATTAAATGGCTATTGAAGAAATCGATTTGAGCTATTGAGGCAAGGAAATGACATGGGATGAGTCATGATGATGAGAGTGATGACCTCCACACCTTCTCTAGTAGTTGCAGCTCCTGATTGGGCCCACACTTTTTTTTGGGCATTTTTTATTATTTTATGGAGCTCTTTTTGGAGGCTCATGATTTCCTCAAGGAGGCACAAAAAGTCAAAGATTTAAATTGTTATATTATTTCTTGTGCCATGGGGACACCCAAGGGAGTTAGTCAAGCACTCCTTGGACCCACCATGTGCTTTCATTTATTTCTTGTTGAGTGGGTTACCTTTATTTGGGTGGTTTAGTCCACTTTGGTGAATTATGGTTATATTGATCCATGTATTGTATGTTGAGCTCATCTCAACCATTGATTAAAACATTTCATTTTTTAATCTTAGCCACTCGTTTTGAAAATGGTTAGGATTTGGTTATGATTGAGGTTCTCTCATTTCTATTTAAAGGAGAGAGCTTCTCATTTGTAAAGGGGTCTTTGGCTCTTGGATCTGAATAATAGAAAGACTTTTTCTGTGGAAATTTTTTTGGATCTGCTTTGCATCTGATGTGCTCAAATGATGATTAGCTTGTATTCAGCTTCCTAGCATTGTGGAAATTCTCATGAGATCTATATTTTTCATGGCTATCATTTTTTTGTCTATAGGAGGGCATTTTGGCTGGAGTGTTTTTGTAGGGGGACCTCAACTCGCTTGGTTCTCTTCGTCTTGGATCAAGGGGTTTTCATTAGTTTCATTGTGATCTATGATTACTTCATTTTACTGTCTTGTAGCATTCAGTTTCTTTATTTTGTATGTGCAAATCTGATATGGTTGATGTTTGCTCATGCAGGGTAGGGGGCGCTTTGATGGTTTGGAGCTTGCATATGCCATAGAAATCACGAGGATTTTCCAGAATTGATCGGGATAGCTAGGATCGTCATTGTTACAGACTTCTACAAGATTTTCCAGGTAAGATCCAACAGGTAAGTTCTTCTTTTTTAGATCTTATTCCATTGTACCTTGCTGAAATTCAACTTTTTTCTGAAAACTCCTAAAACACTAAAAACCTAAAAAATTAATAAATCAGGGAACCGTCCGATCTTTTGCCAAACCATTTCTGGGTTTCATAGATCGGGCCTCCCCTTCATCAAATCAACTGAAACGTTGGTCAAATTCCTCACAGTTTGACCTAGATCTGATTTTAAGCAGAAAACTGCATAACCCCCCACTGAAAAATTGACTTGCTAGGGTTTAAGTTTTTTCTGAATTCTGACTTCACAGGCGGATAGATCAGGTCCCACATAGTCCAAATCAACCCCAACGCTGTCCAAAGACTAGCTAGTTTGACCTAGATCTGAAAAATTGACTGAAACTGTCCTAGCGCCCTCATTGAAAACTGGACTTTTCCGGAAGAGATTTTTTCTAAAATCTGACAAGATAGGCTAATAGATCAGGGCCCAAGCATTCCAAAACACCCCCAATGCTATGCTAGTTCCTCCCGGTTTATCCTAGATGTGAAAAAATTAGTGTTCAGCCTCTTAGCCCCATCATCAGATTTTGACTTTTCTAGATCTGATTTTTCTGCTGTTTTCCTGATTTGGGCTTGTAGATCAGGTCTCCCTGATCTCTTTTCTTCCTCAACGTTGAGCCATTAGCCTCCCGGTGCATCTAGAACTGAAGATCTATCCTCCTAAGCCCTAGCGCTAGCCATCTGCTGAGCTGGGTTTCCTGTACCTTAGTTTTTTCGGACCAATTACTTTCTGGGTTCGTAGATCAAGGTGTCTTCCAGGAGGGTTCTCTGAAACATGGGTTTAATTCTAACTCCATTGCCCAATGCACACAAAGCATTGATCTCCTAGCTAGCGCTGCCCTTAGGCTCTTAGCCTTTGCTCTTTACCAACATTCATTAATAGCTCAAACACCTTTCATTGAGTCTGATTTCTAGGTACTGGATAGTCCCAAATCTGTCCTTGTTTACCCTATCATAGTTACGTTTCCCAAGACAGTGGTCATCTCCACCTGTTGCTAGTACCTAAACCCTAGAGCTAGGGTTTCCATTCACCTTGCACCTTAAGTACCCTGAAGCCCCATCTGATCTTCTTCTGGTGTCTAGGTTCAATCTCTTTTGTCGGGAGCAGATTCAGGTCTCCCCCATTGTTGTCCTGGACTAGGATAACCTAAAGTGAAGGCTGCCTTGATTGGCGTGAGAACCATCCATTTGGGAGTCTAGGCAGTCGTGGTTCCACCCCTTAGTTGCTTGCCCCTCTACCATCCATTCTAGATCCACCTCAAGCAGGAAACTACAAGGCGGGTGATAACATTTTGGCGTCGTTGCCAGGGAGGTAGAGGCCTACCTTGGTTCAACATACCTCACCTTTCCATACGACATATTTTTTCGGTGAATTACTTGTGTGGTTCACCTGGCGACTCCACCCCGCGACTCCATTGAGGATCGTACCCAGCATATAAATTCTAAAGTCATGTCTTATACTAAAGAGAGTTTCGGAGAACGATATAATGTCAAAAATGATGGTTGAAATGAACAAGCTCATACAAAGCTTATATAGTTTGGTTTTAAATCAGCAGAAATAGAACGCGAGGCGGGATGAGCATTTCCGCAAACTTTACCAGAGAGTTTATGCCAATAGTTATTCCCAAACCATGTCAGCTAGGGCACTTTTAGATAATCAGGTCGTGACAAGTAGCATAAAGAATTTAGACAATAATAAGCCAGTCACAAGAAAGAATTTTCCTGAGCAAAGGAGTACGACTGATAAGAATCCTTCATCAAGTATTCCCCACAAGGGCATCCTGAAAAAGAATGAGCACCCTCAAGAAACTAAGAAGGTAGTAAGCCCAAATTTTATTAAGCCTAGCCAGAAAGAGAACCTTCCTAGTAAAGTAGTTCCTCCTATGGTGCAAGGTAGCTTGAATACACATATTTTGAGAAAACTTTCCGGATCTTTAGTTATGATGTCCTTGAAAGACCTCATAACTATTCCTTCTGTCAGAGTCCAGGTAATGCAGTTAATGGGATTAAAGGCAAGTGACAAAGATCAAGAAAAACTGTGTGACCTAAATGTTGATTTGAGTCAGTTCATGTCTAAGCCAAATATTCCCATGCCTCTTACTGAAGTGCTAAAGGTTCCCTCTTTGTTTAGCCAAGCTACTAAATTTCTAGGGATAAAACCTGAGATGAGGGCTCTTGAGAGGTCAGCACCTAAAAAGGACCCTCCCGTAATGATCCAGAGTGTAACCAGTAGTAGTGATGATCATCCTCCATTCTATGTAGCCCTAGAAATAAACCAATTGATACTTCACAATTGCATGTTAGATTCAGGAGCAGAAGTTAATGTCATGCCATTAAGGGTAATGGAGCAGCTAGAGCTAAGGCCTTCTCGGAAATTCAATAATGTATGTGGAATGGACTCTCGATCTGTTAAGTCTAAAGGAGTAATTGAAAATTTAAATATGAAACTGGCAGCATACTCGGAGATCCAAATAAACATGAATGTCTTAGTTTTAGACATACCAAATACATGGGGAATGTTGTTGTCAAGAGAGTGGGCTGCTAAGCTAGGAGGAAGCATCCAGATGGACCTTTCATACGCCACCATCCCTATTGGAGAAAACGCATCATACAGATTAATGAATGAAAAGCTTATGACTGAGCATGTTGAAACACCTGAATACCTTTTTGAGGAAGCAATGCGGCCTACAGAGGAGGTTGGAAATTATATGGTAATGGAAAACTATTGGGAAGAGACTCAGCAGCATCCTTTTCCCCCCAGCCAAGTATGGAAGATGCATTTCGATGGAGCTAGGTCAAGACATTGTGTCGGAGCAGGAATTGTCCTTATTTCCCCTTATGGAGAAGAAAAGTGTTTCTCTTTCCGTCTGTAGTTTGAAGCCACAAATAATGTAGCTGAGTATGAAGCTTTACTTTTGGGATTAGAAATTGCTCGAGATCAGAAAATCAAATGCCTGAGTGTCATAGGTGATTCTGATTTAATCGTGTCCCAGGTAAAAAATCAATTTGCGGCCAAAAACGATAGACTTAGAGATTATAGAAATGATGTATGGGATACCACTGAAATGTTTGATGCCTTTGCAATCCAAGCAGTTCCAAGAGAGGATAACACCTTGGCTGATGCACTATCAGTAATAGCGTGCACTTTTGAGGTCCCAGAATACCTCAAAGAGAAGGAGTGTAAAGTCGAAGTGTTATTTAGGCCATCAGTCCTCGATAATCAAGATCATTGGCAGGTTTTTGACAATGATGCCCAAATCATTGCTTTCTTACAACACACAGATAATTTTCAGAATTGCAGTGTTAATCTAGAAGACAAAGTAAACAACGTGTCACTACAGGATGTTAAGGTTATGAAATTGGCAATCTCGTTGGAAAAGAATTTCAATAGGCATGACGAATATCAGGGTAAAAGAGCGGAACCAGTGGATGAGATCGTAGAGATTAACATTGGAAGTTCCGTTTCTCCCAAAATGATTAAAATTGGAAAGAATGCCTCCCCAAAGGAAAGCAAAGCCATAGAAGACCTAATTAGGGAGTACAAGGATGTTTTTGCTTGGACTTATGACAATCTCAAAACTTTTGATCCTGCCATCATTGAGCACACTATCCCTTTGAATGAAGGAGCAAAGCCCTATAGGCAGAAGTTGCGAAATATTAACCCCAAGTTGGCTGCATTGATAAAAAAGGAACTGGAAAAGATGCTAGCTGCTGGAATCATCTGACCAGTCCGACACACTACTTGGGTATCTAACCCGGTAATTGTGAGAAAGAAGAGTAGTGAAATCAGGATATGCATAGATTTTAGGAAATTTGAATCAAGCATCTCTTAAGGATAACTATCCTTTGCCAAATATGGAGAACCTGCTGCAAAGTGTTACAGGCGCAGGTATGTTATCAATGTTGGATGGATTCTCAGGGTACAATCAAGTAAGGATAAAGAAGGAAGATAGAGAGAAAACGACCTTTACAACTCCATGGGGAACTTTTGAGTACATAAGAATGCCTTTTGGATTATTAAACGCTGGTTCAACTTTTCAAAGGGCTATGGACCAGGCATTTGATGATCTCATTGGAAAAATTATCGCTATATATCAAGATGACTTAACTGTTTTCTCAAAAGAGTGAGATGATCATGTGAAACATCTAAAGAAGGTTTTCGAGCGATGCCGGAAATTTGGTATATCATTAAACCCAAAGAAATCCACGTTTGGAATCGATGAAGGAAAGCTATTAGGGCATATTTAATCAAAAGAAGGTATTAGGTTGGATCCTGAGCGTGCCCGCGCCATTAATGCTATTGCTGCACCCCATAATATTGCTTCCCTGCAATCATTCTTTGGGAAAATAAACTTTGTCCGAAGATTTATTCCAAATTTAGCAGAGTTATCCAAACCTTTAAATGCCCTTCTCAAGAAAGATACCAAGTTCATCTGGGATGAAACCTGGGAAAACGCATTCATGAAGCTCAAGAAAGCTATTTCAACCACTCATGTTTTAGCATGCCCTGATTATAGCAAGGAATTTCTGGTCGATTCATACGCCTCTGAAGATACTATTGCTGGGGTTCTGTTACAAAAGAACGATGAAAAACATGAGCAACCCATAGCTTTTATGAGTAAGAACTTGAGAGATGCTGAATTGAAATATACTACTACTAAAAAGCAAGCCTATGCCTTAGTCAAAGCCTTGAAACATTTTAGAACTTACATAGGGTACTCTAAAATCAAAGCATTTGTACCCTACGAAGCATTTAAGGATGTTTTATCACAAGCAGATGGTATAGGTGTTAGAGGAAACTGGATATCACGTATCGAGGAGTATGATTTAGAGATCAAACCCATCAAAATTGTGAAAGGTCAAGGCTTAGCTCAATTATTGACTGAGAGAGGTAGCACTCCTGCTGTAAACCTGGTGGATGAGCGGGAACCTCATATTTTGCATATTGATGAAAATCATGACTGGTATAGGGACATTATCTACTTTCTGAGAAATTTATCTTGCCCTGATCATCTGGTAGATCACCAAAGGAGAGCTTTAAGGTTAAAGGCAGAAAAGTATACATTAACTCAGGATGGTATTGGTTGGAGAAATCCTGATGGAATAATTTTGAAATGTGTTGATGAGGAATCCAAGATCATCATCAAAGAAATGCATGTAGGCATGTGCGGTGGACATTATGCACCTAGAACTACTGCTGCAAAGATTATGAGAGCAGGATATTATTGGCCAACCCTCTTTAAGGATGTGCACTCTTTTGTAAGAACATGTCAAGAATGTCAGTTTTTCTCAGGAAAGCTAAGATTGCAAGCATTACCATTAAACCCAGTAGTAGTTGAATCTCCTTTTCAGCAGTGGGGTATGGACTTCATTGGGCCTTTTGATCAAAATTCAAGTAATGGATATAAGTATATCCCGACTTGCACGGATTACTTTACTTGATGGGTTGAAGCTGTACCAACTAAAAATTGCACAGCTGCTGTAGTTGTCAAATTCTTGGAAGAAAACATTGTGTCTCGATATGGGTGCCCTATAAAGATAACCATCGACAATGCTAAAGCCTTTAGTAAAGTAGAGATGTCAACCTTTTGCATGAATCACGGTATAACACTATCCCATTCATCTAATTATTATCCCCAAGGAAATGGTCTTGCCGAATCCAGTAATAAGAATTTGATTAAGCTTTTGAAAAGATGGTGGGAGAAAACAAGAGAAGCTGGGATAGCAAACTAAAATATACCGTATGGGCTGACAGAACGACGGTAAAAAGAATCATAGGTAAAGCCCCTTTTCAGCTAGTCTATGGACAAGATTGTAGGCTCCTAATTAATATGCAAATTCCCGTATATGAGTTGTTACAACAGTGTACCTCAGATTAAGAAGCTTTTCAGGCAAGAATCGACAAGTTAGTTGAACTTGATGAAGTGAGAAGGATGGCATTTGACAAGATGGTCATTGACCAGGAGAGAGTGAAAGGAACTCTTGATCAAAGAACAAGAGATATAAAGTTTGGGATAGGAGACATAGTTTTGTTGTGGGATAAAGTAAAAGAAAAACCTGGAAAGCATGGAAAATTGGAAAAGATATGGATGGGTCCTTATCGAGTATCTAAGACAGCTGGAAGGGGATCAGTTTATTTGGAAACATTGGGCGGGGATGAAATGAGCTTCCAGTAAATGGGCTCTTACTAAAGCATTATTTCCCACCCATTACATGAGTTCCACTTTGCCTAGTAGAGTAAAGTAGGTAGGACCTGAATAAGCCTTCCCGGCAGTAGTATAGAGTTTTTGCTTAGTTGTCTGAAGCTCACTTTTGAAGCTCTTAGTCTAATTCTGTTTTCCTGCAAAATGAAAAATCAAACTTTTATTGAAAGTTGTGGTTATAGATTAGATTTATTTTCTGCTATTCAGTTTCATGCATCTTTATTTTCAGTATTTTATATATTATCCACATATGTTTCTGACGACCGGTTTGTGAGTTTGGTATAGCTCTGGACATGCTGCAGGTAGTCAGGTACATTTTTGGTAGCAGTTGCAGAGCTGGATGGGTTGATTGAGGATGCGAGAAGCAGAGTGCGAGGACCAGAGACTCTAAGGTTCTCAAGCGCTCTTTTCAGCAGAGCACTTGTCCCAGCTGGAGCCAGATGTTATCACATATATAGTAGCCGGGCTACCATATTCTATTTTTTAGACGCAGTACTTTTTTCAGCTAGATCTCTTACATATGAGATGCTGAGATGAGCATTTTTTATGGATCATGATTATATTTGTGCACTATTGAACTCTCCCATGTCAGGATTGAGTCTCAGGACACTCAAATTTGAGGACCGATGTAGCCATTTATGTTATTTCAGAGTAGTAGTGGATGCCCAGTGTTATATCAGTACTTTCTCATTGGATAGATGGTGTTTCAGATGGATTATATTGCATGGATATGACTCAGCATTTTATATTGTGTTATGGTTATTATTGCTCTTATATTGATTCTTGTGACATGTATTGACTTGTGGTATCATGATCTGGCGGTCATAATTATATGGACTTGGTTGTATCTTGTACTATGTATTGATGTCCTTACTCTGGTTTTGAAGTTCTTGATCTATACTCATTGGTTTTACCCTCCTTAGGGAGAATAGAGGAAGTCATTCCCACCATTGTTTTGGCTTGCTAGTGTTGGCTCCATCATTTCATTGTCTTCACCCATCCATTACCTTCCAGTTTAATTTTCAACCCGACCGACTTCTTGACTTGTGGCATGGAGGACCTTTTTTCCTCGCTAGAACCTCTGTTGGACAAACCTCCCTGTTTATATTGTGTCTCGGCTCTGAGTTGGTGACAAAGCTTGCATTTGGTAAGTTGGATAGTATGCCTAAATCATTCTGGTCGGTTGTCCCGATGTTTGGCACTGTGCAGAACTCCCCTTAGTCACTTGAGGTGTGTTGGCTAAAACTGAAAACTCATGTACTACTTGTATTGAAATATTGAATGTGCGCCCATGGAAAATGAAAATGTAAAACTGTGTTTCTTAACATATGTAAAAAGGGCAAGAGCAATGAAGTGCTAAAATACTCCTTGAAGAGTATAAGAAAAGGTCTAAAAAGCAATGGCTAAAATTATGCTATATCAAAAGTTGCTGACCTTATTAAAATAAATATGTCCCGGATGAAAGCTGCGATTAGGTGTGTTTTTAAGCACTGGTGAAGTCCCAAAAGGGTCATATAGGCCAAAAGGCCATGGAATAAAATGTGATCCTAATGAACTTGGATCAAGATTGATGTAGACATGATGCCTAAGTTGAATAAGCACTCTCTAAACAACTCACCCATCTGTGAGGCACTGCCATTCCTTGTGTTGTTGTTTGTCCAGCATTGGTTTTAGTGAGCTTTCCCTTTCTTTGTCAAAAAGTGTCATGATGTTGAGTATGAAGTAATCCTTTGCCTTAGCCTTGTTATTTCCACCCTTCACCCTTCACTAGCAAAATGACTACAGCTATGAAATGAGAATAGTCTAGAAAGTCTAAGTTTGAGTAATAATAAATAAAGCCTTATGTATGTATTGGTTGATGTACCGCCAGTGAAATGAATGCTACTTGTTGATTTTGTCTTGAATGAGTTGTAGAGCATGGTTTAACCTTTTAACACTTGCAGCAGATGGATGTATTCTGAGTTATTATTGGTGTTTGATTATTCACAGATGGTTATATTGTTTATTGGGTATGATTGATGATCAGATAGAGACCTATGAGGGGTATGAGTATACACCTTAAATGGATTGGGACCCTCTGAGTCCAATGAGATAGTTTATTTCCAGTTCCGAGCACTTACAGATGTCATTAGGCTCACTCTGCCTTTCTGATGCAGTTTTTCTTCACAGATTGATATTTTTTAGCAAGGAGATGTTTCAGTTGGATCTCCTAGGGCATTGTAGGGGCATAACGGGGTGCAGCCACTTGTTTGTACCATTGTACCCCATCCCAGAGAGCCTGGTGGGCTCAGATTGACAACGTAGGCACCCTAGGAGGTTGTTTTGGCAGGATCACGTTTCCCGAGGCAGATTAAAAGATGATTAAATGGTTATTGAAGAAATCGATTTGGGCTACTGAGGCAAGGAAATGACATTGGACGAGTCATGATGATGAGAGTGATGACCTCCACACCTTATCCAGCAGTTGCAGCTCCTGATTGGGCCCACATCTATTTTTTGGGCATTTTTTATTATTTTCTGGAGCTCTTTTTGGAGGCTCACGATTTCCTCAAGGAGGCACAAAAAGTCAAAGATTTAAATTGTTATATTATTTCTTGTGCCATGGGGACCCCCAAGGGAGTTAGTCAAACACTCCTTGGACCCACCATGTGCTTTCATTTATTTCTTGTTGAGTGGGTTACCTTTATTTGGGTGGTTTAGTCCACTTTGGTGAATTATGGTTATATTGATCCATGTATTGTATGTTGAGCTCATTTCAACCATTGATTAGAACATTTCATCTTTTAATCTTAGCCACTCGTTTTGAAGGTGGTTAAGATTTGGTTATGATTGAGGTTCTCTCATTTCTATTTAAAGGAGAGAGCTTCTCATTTGTAAAGGGGTCTTTGTCTCTTGGATCTGAATAATAGAAAGACTTTTTCTGTGGAAAATTTTCTGGATCTGCTTTGCATCTGATGTACTCAAATGGTGATTAGCTTGTCTTTAGATTCCTAGCATTGTGGAAATTCTCGTGAGATCTATATTTTTCGTGGCTATCATTGTTTTGTCTACAGGAGGGCGTTTTGGCTGGAGTGTTTTTGTAGGGGGACCTCAACTCGCTCGGTTCTCTTCATCTTGGATCAGGGGGTTTTCATTAGTTTCATTGTGATCTATGATTACTTCATTTTACTGTCTTGTAGCATTCAGTTTCTTTATTTTGTATGTGTAAATCTGATATGGTTGACATTTGCTCATGTAGGGTAGGGGGTGCTTTGGTGGTTTGGAGCTTGCATATGCCATAGAAATCACAACGATTTTCCAGAATTGATCAGGATAGCTAGGATCGTCACTATTACAGACTTCTACAAGCTTTTCCAGGTAAGATCCAATAGGTAAGTTTTTCGTTTTCAGATCTTATTCCATTGTACCTTGCTGAAATTCAATTTTTTTCTGAAAACTCCTAAAACACTAAAAACCTAAAAAATTAATAAATCAGGGAACCGTCCGATCTTTTGCCAAACCATTTCTGGGTTTCATAGATCGGCCCTCCCTTTCATCAAATCAACTAAAACGCTCGTCAAATTCCTCACAGTTTGACCTAGATCTGATTTTTAAGCAGAAAACTGCATAACCCCCCCACTGAAAAATTGACTTGCTAGGGTTTTGAGTTTTTCTGAATTTTGACTTCACAGGAAGATAGATCGGGTCCCACACAGTCCAAATTAACCCCAATGCTGTCCAAAGACTAGCTAGTTTGACTAGATTTGAAAAATTGACTGAAACTGTCCTAGAGCCCTCACTGAAAACTAGACTTTTTCGGAAGAGATTTTTTCTAAAATCTGACAAGATAGGCTGATAGATCAGGGCCCAAGCATTCCAGAACACCCCCAACGTTGTCCTAGTTCCTCCCGGTTTACCCTAGATTTGAAAAAATTAGTTTTCAGCCTCCTAGCCCCATCATCAGATTTTAACTTTTCTAGATCTGGTTTTTCTGTTGTTTTCCTGATTTGGGCTTGTAGATCAGGTCTCCCTGACCTCTTTTCTTCCTCAACGCTGAGCCATTAGCCTCCCGGTGTATCTGAAGATCTATCCTCCTAAGCCCTAGCGCTAGCCATCTACTGAGCTAGGTTTCCTGTACCTTAGCTTTTTCGGACTAATTACTTTCTGGGTTCGTAGATCAAGGTGTCTTCCATGAGGGTTCTCTTAAACGTGGGTTTACTTCTGACTCCTTTGCCCAATGCACACAAAGCAGTGATCTCCTAGCTAGCGCTGCCCTTAGGCTCTTAGCCTTTTCTCTTTACCAACATTCACTGATAGCTCAAACACCTTTCATTGATTCTGATTTCTAGGTACTGGATAGTCCCAACTCTGTCCTTGTTTACCCTGTCATAGTTACGTTTCCCAAGACAGTGGTCATCTCCACCAATTGCTAGTACCTAAACCCTAGAGCTAGGGTTTCCATTCACCTTGCACCTTAAGTACCCTGAAGCCCCATCTGATCTTCTTCTGGTGTCTAGGTTCGATCTCTCCTGTCGGGAGCAGATCTGGGTCTCCCCCATTGTTGTCCTGGACTAGGATAACCTAAAATGAAGGCTGCCTTGATTGGCGTGACAACCATCCATTTGGGAGTCTAGGCAGTCGTGGTTCCACCCCTTAGTTTCTTGCCCCTCTACCATCCATTCTGGATCCACCTCAAGCAGGAAACTACAAGGCGGGTGATAACAGTCTTTAGGCAAGGAGGGCATGTGTTTCAATAATCTGTAAAAACATCTCAACTTGACAAGCCAACCTTAGTAGCACAAAATCTTGTAAAATCCAACAAACCATTAAGTTGCTTTATTACAAAGTAAATGGAAAAACAAAAATTTAACTAAAAAAAAAGATTATTATTCCTAAGTACAGAAAATAAATGCAAAAATTAAATGCGCACTTTAAGGAGCTTATTTTCCTACTCTAAGCATAACATACTCAAAATGTTAAGTGAAATGATAAATCCAATGCAACCACCTTAACATTTTATAAAAATTTAAATTTTTTCTTTTGTCTTTGGTTACAAGCCAAAGCAAGGACATATTTATTAGAAAGTGCAAACCTGCATGGATATTCAGGATGGGGGAGATGGATGGGAGATCATAAGCATTTAACACTTCATCAAATTGCTTCCCAAACTGGCATGAGCTTCCGGAGGCTTCTTCTATCCAAGCTTAGATAGGGCTAATGTACACATCTGCATGATGAAGGAGGTCAACAACTCTATCACATATATCAAAAGGGCTTGTTGGATGATAACTCTCTATGTAAGCCCCAAGCTGCTCCAAATCATAAGGAACTTCTAAATCATATGCAGGCTCAGGCTCACCCTCCATCGGTTGTAACAAATTTGACTCTTCGATGCACTGCCTCTCAAAGTCCTTATTGTTAATACTTTTGTAAGATTTGGGATGATATGGCTCTGAATGATCGTAAGAAAACTTTGAATGCTCCTCTTCCATACCAAGACCTCCCCAAGTTTCGAAGTGAAGACTCCCTTCTTTGGACATGTCATAGATGGGACTTTCAATAAAACCTCCAAAAGATTCTGAATAAGCACTCCCTTCTCTTGACATATCGTAAATGGGATTTCCAATAAATTTCCAATAGTCATCATACCCACCCATGTCAGATGTGAGGGACTCTTCATCCATGGCATCATGCTCCCGTCTATCCATGTCTTCCTCGTGTTCATAACAATCTTCTTCAGAAGATTTGGTTTCAAAAATGTTATAAGGAAGTAAACTTTCCAAACCTTCGTCAACATGTGGAGAACAAGGGCTAGTGTCTTCACACACCATACAGATCTTATCATAACTTTCTTTATAGGCTTCTATAATCGTTTCTTCTTGAGGTAAATCTGGAGAAAAATTGTGATCATTATCAATGGAATATTCATGAGAACACTCCAAATTTTCAATGGTTTCTATTATGGTATCATGAAGAGGATCTTCGGTAATATCGTCAATCAAGGAACTTTTATGAACATATTAAATGGAATCACTTGAGATGTGTTGCTCAATGGATCCCTTTAGCTTTTTCAAATATTCGTTATTTTCTGTTAAAGTGATATGAGGGTGGTTTTCAACAATGTCTCCAAATAAGGGTTCTTCAAGAAACTCTTCAACGTGATTGTCATGGATGTTTCCCTCTTCAGAATCTTGCTGTGTATTGAAAGAGACCTCATATTCTTTAATAAGCCGATTAATCTCTTTCTTTCTTAAATAACTTAGAGGGACTTCCACACATTCGACGTTGTCTATGACAACACGAGTAAGTTCTTCGATGGGAGTATCATGGAACTCGTCTTCACTAAAATTTTCAAGAAGTGATTCCAAGTCTTTAATACTTTGTATCATGGAAAAAGGTCCATCATATGTTTTCATGCGATACTCTGTCGCAAATAGGTAGAAGGTAAAGATCTTTTCAAGGAATTTTTTCAAACCATTCATACTACCCCTACCATCATGCCACTACTCTAAAAACATCTTATTGTTTGTCGAATGCACACCGTCAGCAGAAATATTTTGGGTTGCTATTTCCCTAAGCGGGAAAAGTGTGGCCTTGGGGGAAAGCAAAGAGCCAGGTGTTGTCAACTGATCCCAGCTCCTCCGTTTAGGCTAACTCCTAATGAAGTCAAGGGGGGTAGTCCCTAAAAAAGGTTGTCTAAGGCTTTTTGTTTTTAAAGTGTTCTTAGATATAAGATGATAATTAATGTTGTTTAGGAGTTTTGATATACATAAAAAAGACCAACTACGCAATCCACGTTGCTATTTGCAAAACATGATATAAATAATGAGACAGATATTAAGGCATCCACGCATAAAATAACTTAAACAAATGGACAAATGGTCCAAACCAGATGATGCAAAAATAAACAGACTAGTGCCTAAAAAATGGAGTCAGGATGCTGAAAATCTAAGTCTTGGATGTTTGTGAGATCGTTTTGCAAATATACTTGGTCAAATTTTAATGTACGTTTTATAAATGATCCTGTTAATTAGGGGAGGGAGATTTCCACTTGGAAATATAAGCGAAAATACTCTAAGTGTCTCTGTTCAAGCACATGTTGGGCAATCCTATTTGCAGTCAGGCGTTTGATAACTTTCCAACTATTGCGAAACAAGGAGAGCTACCCAGCGTACCCACTAAGAGATTGGCCACTCAGAATATTGCGCTAAATGCAGGGTGGTAAATTTTATTATGATGGCAGTTGGAATTATATCTGTGAATTAAATAGCTACAGTGCTTTTGGGTATCCCTATCGGGTAGAGCATACACACTGTAAAAATAAGTAAATTCCAATTTTATGGGGATGGTGAGTTGCAAATTTTATTTACAAACAAAGCTCTCCGACAGAGAGTGCTCTTGATCCACCTTATAGTGAGATTCAAGAGTCTTATCTAATCTAGAATGTAGGTGCAATGCATTAATGCTCTCTGATAGAGAGTGCTCTTGACTTGTCTCATGACAAGTTCAAGAGGCTTTGGGTTCCTTTTAATACTTTATTAATCAAAGAGCGAGAAATGTAAGGAAATAAATGGCATGCATGCGATGAAATTAAACCAGCAATTAGTGAAAATAAAACTAAGTCTAAAACAATCTAAGGTAAGTAAAGATAAAAAATCACACAAGACACCCTTCCCCCAAATAGGGGAAGTAAGAAAAATGTGGGAGGCTCGACCTCACTAGTCCTTTTTATTAATAAATTACAACTTTGGGAATTTAACCTTTTTGAAAAGAACTTGAAAAACTAGAAGATTGAAACCAGCGTTAATAGCTTTTACAAAGGATGTATTTTTCTTTTATGCTTGTCTTCTTGATTTTTCGAGCTTTTTCTTGAATTTCCTCAAATCTTCTTTTCTTGGTTCACTTCCTCGATACCTGCACGAGAAAACCAAACACTCATGCACACATTATTTGTCAATAAAAATAGATCTAATTAGATGCCAAAGAAAAATGAAATTATTCAAAGTACAAAATTACTCTTTTTTAATGCAATTTGTAGCCTTTTTTGAATGAAAACTAGATGCAAAATTTTACATGCAAAGTAGGAAAGAGGAAGAGAGTAAAATGGAGCAAAAAGGGAGCAAAAAGAAGGCTGAAAATAATGGAAAAAATAGGGAAAAGGGGGTGTGAACAGTAGCAAAGAAGGCTGCAAAAAAGTGAAGGAAGGGGCTGAAATAATGGAAAAAGAGGGCATCCAACAAAAGGAAAAGTTGGCTGCAAAAAAGTGAGAAACGGGGCAATGAACTAAGCAAAAAGAGACCTGCAAAAATTGGTAAAAACAGGACAGCCAACAAGGAGAAAAGTGGCTGCAAAATTTTGAAGAATAGAGGGCAGCAAAGAGCGAAGAAAGTGGGAAAAAAAGCAAGAGAAATGAAGATGTAAAACGAGATAGAACAATGAGAAAAAATAGAGGAACAAAAGCGAGATGAAGTAGCAAGGAAAAAGATCAATGCAAGGGCAAAATAAAGAGGTAAAAGCAGAGAGTGGAAAGAAGAAGAAAGATGGATTTTGTTATCAAAGGAAGTTTTAAATTTTAAGTTTATGAAGGATAGGAAAAAGGC
>LPNX011089952.1:169902-204932 GCA_001517045.1 Pseudotsuga menziesii | reverse complement strand
ACAAAAAGTAATTTTTTTCTTTCTTCCTCCAAAATTAATCAATATTATTTTATTATTTTAACTATTATTTTATTATTTTATTATTTTCCTTAGGAGGCCCGTTTTAGACCCCAAAATTCCTCTAATGTTGGTTGTGTTTCTTGACTGGAAAATAAGCGCTTTGTATGCCCTACATGGTGAAAGTGTTAGATAAAAAACTTCTACTTTGTGAAGAGGTGGTTGAGCTTCAAATCCTTCTCCACCTTCAGTGATCCCTGAAATACAATTCTCAATCAACAAAACACAAGATCAAAGGCCAGAATGTTTAATCAAAAAAATATCTGAAAAACAATGGTATACCTACTACTTCCTGTTCAATTCAAACATTCAATAGATTTTACATAGATAATCAAATTATAACACTAAATGATTACCCTACTGTGCTAGATTTATAGCCTTCCTAAGCTAGCAATGATCATGTACTTTGCAAAAAGAAAAGATTAAGTTTAACAAAAGATGTCACCTCCCACAAGATGAAAATCAAGAACCAAGAACCCATGCCTAGACCTCCAAAGTCACTTTATTCCATTCATTAAACAAATAAAACTATTACAATTTGAGCAGAGGTCTCTTGCAAATTCTCCATATGCAAATGGGAAGAAGAGACTCTTATTTATACCAAAAGAAAAGAAAGATAGGGCTTAAAACCCTAAATCCGGACTAAGAGTAACACCGGAGTGAATCTCTTGATTGACTAAGCTCGGCATGATGATTCGGAGTTGAACTGAGTTGTAACTAAGATAAGACTGAGTTGTAATGATGGGGGGGGGGTGAGGTGGCTCATCCTCCCTCGTAATGATCAACCGGCCAATAGATAACCCACACTTCAACCCAAAACAAATTTGACCAGAGAGGGCGAATTTTTGATTGATAGTTTAACTGCTACACTCTGATACTTGATCTGAAACTGGCCGATGTTGATTGGAATCATCATAAAAGTCCCGTGCTAAGCTAATTAGCTCTTTATTTTATTCAATTTGGCATTTTTTTGAGATATTTTGATTTTCTCCAATTTATTATTTTAATTAATATTTCTCATTTTTTGGGTTTTTTGTGAAAATATTAATTTTAAGGCCAAATAATAATTTGAAACTTAGGATAAGTGTGTCTAGGGGTTAAATGAGTGTTTTGTCTTAGAAAATAAGTGTTCATTTGCCAAAAACACCCCCCGGACCACTTAATTATTACAAATTGAAAATTTTCAATTAAACCATGGTAAAAAAGGTTTCATTAATTGAAAAAATTAATTAATTCCCTATAGTCAAAAAATAAAAATAAAAAAACCCAACGCCACTGGTAAAAAAAAATTGACAAATTTTTAAAGCATCTCGGGGCTTAGGAAATGACCACAGAACATACCAATAGTGTCTAGTAGGTTCATATTTACTATGTGGACTCTAATAACCTCCCACCAGCTTTGGAGGAAGTGGGAGAAAAACTCATCGATTATACTCGGCTATAGGTAAAGCATAATCAACAAGGGAAAAAAATCCTTGGAATACCTTAGTTGAAATCTACGTCTTAGGGGACCGAGCCACTCAAAACCCCTACTAGCACACTTTATTACAAAGACCCCATGGGGCATGGTCATTTCAACATCAAAATAAAAATGACTAGCCAAAATTGGCTAGGAAAAACATTCCGAACTTCTGTTGCACTGGATATGAACATTGACCATGTTCATCAAATGGCGGCTCAACAGGAGGTTCAACTATGGTACAAAATAGTTGGTAACACATCCAAAGGAAGCTTGGAAATGAGGTTATACATTTATTAGGAAGGCCTTGATAGAACCAACAACTAGCATCTCCCTGAAAAGTACCAGCAAACATTTCTATCATATTGTCCTCATAAAGAACTTTGGAGTCAACCAACAATTGAAGGAAGACTTGATATGCCAAATGGCCGAATCACCATAATTTCCATGAAAGACTGGAAGCCATTTATATACATCCCCCACACCATGACCAAAGTTAGGAAAACCCGAGATGTTTGAGAAATCGATAAGCTGAAAAAGTCCGGTTATCTGGGTACCACACAACTCCCTTAATTCATCCATATAAAAAATTAATAGTATGCTATTGATATAACCATTGAACCTTGTATTGAACAAGTGGAGCTATCAAGTGATGAGCTTTAAAGGTTTTAATATGTCGCATGGGCTTATCTACACACAACAAAACTTCACAAGTTTATGAGATAACATGGTTTTATCCCTTCAATGGAGTCGCCACGTGAGAAGAAAAAATATGCATTTAAAACTTTATCACAAAAAATTTCGCTTTTGCTTTTCTTTTGTAAATTATGAAAAAAAAAGAGGTTAGTAGAGTTTCCAGATGAAAAATTAAAAACTAATCTAAAAAATCATCAAACAAAGGAAAAATAAAAAGAGAAAACAAAAGTCGTACTCCAGGAATAGAAAGATTTATCCCCGATAATGGAGCCAAAATGTTGCCGCCTAATTCACACCTCGGGTCACGTGGCAGAAATCTTCAAGCCACTGGGTGCGACCTTGGGGGCAAGTAAAAGTCAAGTGTTGTCACTTTATCTTGCTCCTCCGCCTAGGCTCTCTCCTAGGGAAGCCAATGGGGGTGGTCCCTGATAAAATAAACTATGGTGTTTAATCTATGACAATATAACAACAAGTCTAGGAGATGAGATAAAATAAAACTTTGAAACAAAGATAACTGCAAATAATTTAAATGACTAGCATAAATAACATTCCACACAACACTATGATTAACTTAAGCATAAAATAAGTAAGATTGCCAAATAAACCAGTGCCAATGGAGTGTGTTGTTTGATGAAAGCACCGTCAGCAAAAATCTTTTGGACTGATGTTTCCCAAGCGAGAAAGGTGTGCCCTTGGGGGAAAGCAAAGAGTCAGGTGCTGTCACCTGATCCCAGCTCCTTTGTTTAGGCTAATTCCTAATGAAGCCAAGGGGGGTGGTGACGTGGTCCCTATTAGAAGAAAATCTATGGTTTTTAGTCTACGAAAGAAAAGACAAAAACTAGGAGTTAATATGAAATGGATGAAATTAAAGATTACCAATTACTACAAACAAGATTTAACCTTAGCAACACTTTAACTCAAATTAGATACACAATATTCAATGACACATTTGCGTGATTCACTTATGCAAAAAGAACAAAATAGACCAGTGCCAAAATGAAAAGAGTGCTTGCAAATGTGGGTTGCTAGTGTAGGCTCAGTGAAAGTATTGCAATGTCTCAGTTGGTAAATTTTAGATTATTAAATGAATAATTAAGGGCGTGGGTTAATTGTGGGTTTGGCCCAACAAGTCAAATTCCTCCGAATTGAATGCTAAAGTGGTACTACCAAGTGTCCAACGGGGCAAGGATGAACCTGCTTGGAGTAGCCCCCTGACTCTATAATGCTTACCCTTTGCAACCTCCTGAGTTCTCGAGAAAATGACTTGTGTGGATTTCCTTATTAAATCTAGTAGCTCATTAGAGAGAATTTGAGGTAAAAAATGGGCCTCCTAAGAGATGTACTACAAAAATATAAGATATATTAAAATATTATGAGTTAGGGGTTTCATGGGGTAGGTATATATGACAACTCACCTCCTACACTACTTTTTATGCACAATATAAATAACCATGGTTGAGTTACTTTTCTAAATTGACTATAAATAAAATTAATAAAATAACTCTAGAATGATGTGACTAAGATTCATTGTAAATTCCCAAAAATTTATTGTCCTTTAACATTTATTTGTCTTGAACTTGTAAATAAAATTAAACAAAAATGAATTTAATTTATATGCATAACTAACATATTTTTTTCATATAAATATCATTCATGAATTTAATTTATTTTAAAAGTACAAGATTATCTATCTATCTATCTATCTATCTATATATATATATATATATATATTAGTTTGACATTATGATATTAAATACAATTGAGTGAATATATAATTTAAAATTAAAAAACATGAAAATGACAATATATAATTTTTAAAAAAAAATGTGAAAAAACATTTTTATGAATTATGAGTACTTTACTTGAAAATGACAATAATATTATTTTATGAAAAAGTGAATTGTGAGTACTTTACTTGAAAATGACAATAATATTATTTTATGAAAAAGTGAATTGTGAGTACTTTACTTGAAAATAAAAATAATATTATTTTATGAGAAAGTGTGAAATGACTTTTATTGTGGGTACTTCACTTTATGACTTAAGAGTACTTGTACCACTACCTTGGTTAACTATAGATTTTCATCCACCATAGAAAATGTGACAAATAAGCATTCTTAACTCATGCAATGCCACCTCAACCATGGGGGATGATGTCATCTACTAGAATGTAATTGGTTGATTTTTATAATACATTTTGGTCCTTTTGAGGCCCATTTTTGACCTCAAATTCTCTCTAATGCGTATCCCTTTCTGATACAACCAACTGATCAGACAAGCTGCAGCGGTGTAGAGCATACAGGGAAGAAGTCTTGGTTTATTTTATTAGAGATGTAACAATGGGTTGTTAAGATGATGACCGAAGAGTCTCTTTCATATTTCGGGTATTCGGGAAAGCAATGGTCGGATTTATTAAATAAACAAATAAATATAAAAAGATAAAACTAACAGTAAACTCTCCGACAGAGAGCACTCTTGATCCACCTTTCGGTGAGATTCAAGAGATTTTGGATTCCTTTTATTACTTAACAAAATGATAAACAAAACTAATCTAAAGAAATTAAACCTCTCCGATAGAGAGTGCTCTTGGTCCACTTTTCAGTGAGATTCAAGAGGCTTTGGTTATTTTTACCTTTTGCAATTTATATAAAGCAAAGAATGCGAAAGTAAAACTAAACTAAACAAAGTTTTTTCTTTTCTTTTTATGAAAGCAAAAACAAACTAAAATACTCTAAACAATTATTATGCATGCAAAACTAAAATAGAAAAAGAAAGCAAAAGAGGCGATACAGGCTTCCCCCAACTGGGGGAAGAGGGGTGTGGGGGCCTTTGTCCCACTTGCTTTTTATTAAACCTTTTACAATGCTTTGAAATAAATAGTGCCCTTTGAGCCCTGAAAAATAGGGTCAAAAAAGGCCCTAAAGTGCCGGGATAACAAGGGAATGAAGAAGGGGGAAGGAAAAATCGAATATGGACGCTCCGGGTGGCTTGAAACTCAAAATATCGGCAGCATATCCTTCTCTTTTTTCGTATACCTGTTAAAAACCAGCAAGCTTTCAATAGCAAATCAGTGTGTTAAATGCAAAAATAAACTAATAATCTACACCTTCAACACTTGGAAAAGATTTTACAAAATTTTGCCTCAAAATGTTAAAGCAAATGGAAACTAGATCTAAGCCTTAAGATGTAAAACCCCAGCCCTTTCTTAGATCTTAAATGAAACAAGCAAAATGATAAATGATAAATCTTTAATGATCAACTTTTAACTTGCAAACAAAAAAAAAACAATTTAAAAGAAAAGAGATTTAGGTTGAGTGTTTTTGTCCTTTTTTCGTTGAGAAGGAAGAGGAAGAGCTCAAGCTTCAAGCTTTGAACAAGGTTGAGAAGGAGGGTGTCTGCATGGTAAACAAGTTAGATCCAAAGTGAAGCGATGAAGAAGACAAGATGCAACTGAGCTCCAATCTTACTCCACCGTCGGTGATCTACAAAGCTACACAAGAAACCTTCATGCACAAATCAGATCTAGTATGGAAATCACATAAAACCAAAAGCAGACAAGTATTACCGGCTACAAAGTATAACTCTTGAATCTTAAATGATTACACATAAATAAGCAAATTGAGATTCAAATGCCTATTCTATGGATTGGAATACAAACTTCTAAGCTAGATATTCAAAATTGCATGAGCCACAAACATAACTAAATAGATATGACCTCGGTTAAAAACCAACATTCACCATGAAAGAGTATTACACCAGCAGATTTGTCTTCCAAAGACTCAACTTTATTCCATCAAATGATAAACAATTACAACTCATATGAGCAGAGGTCCCTTGCTTTCGTCCAGAATGAGGAAGAAGAGCCTTTATTTATACCAAAAGAAAAGAAAGATAGAAAACCCTAAATCCAGACTAAGAGTAACACCGGAGCGAATCTCTTTATTGACTAAGCTCGGTATGATGATTTGGAGTTGAATTGAGCTGCAACTGAGTGCTGGAGTAATGAGCGGGGGTGAGGTGGCTCATCCTCCCTCGTAATGATCACCCATCCAATAGATAACCCACACTTCAACCAAAAACGAATTTAGCCAAAGAGGGTGAATTTCTGACTGATAGTTCAACTACTACACTCCGATACTTGATCTAAAACTGACCGATATTGATTGGAATCATCATAAATTATCCGTGTCGAGCTAATTAGCTCTTAATCTTATTCAATTTGGTCTTTTTTGGGGATATTTTGATTTTCTTCAATTTATTATTTTTTATTATTTTAATTAATATTTCTCATTTTTTGGGTTTTTTGAGAAAATATTAATTATAAGGCCAAATAATAGTCTGAAACATAGGATAAGTGTGTCTAGGGGTTAAATGAGTGTTTTGGCTTAGAAAAGAAGTGTTTATTTACCAAAAACACCCCCCAGACCACTTAATTATTACAAATTGAAAATTTTCAATTAAACCATGGTCAAAATGGTTTAAAAGCCCATGGGGGTTAGAGCAATTGGTAATGAGTAATTGATATAAGAAGTTGTAAATGGAAGGTCATGAGTTCAAATCCCCCATGGGTACTTACAAAAAAAAAATGGTCAAAATGATTTAATTAATTAAAAATTTTAATTAATTCCCTATAGTCAAAAAATAAAAATTAAAAAACTCAACGCCACCGGTAAAAAAAAAAATTGACAAATTTTTAAAGCATCCCGAGGCTTAGGAAATGACCATAGAACATACCAATAGTGTCTAGTAGGTCCATATTTACTAGTTGGACTCTAATAATCCCCCAAGGCTCAAAATTCAAAATTGGGCATTTCAGCTTTGGAGGAAGTGGGAGAAAACCTCATCGATTATACTAGACTATAGGCAAAACATAATTGACAAGGAAAAAAACTCCCTGGAATACCTTTGTTGAAATTTTACGTCTTGGGGGACCGAGCCACTCATACTAGCACACTTTATTACAAAAACCCCATGGGGCATGGTCATTTCATCATAAAAATAAAAATGACTAGCCAAAATTGACTAGGAAAAACATTCGAAACTTCTATTGCATTAAATATGAACATTGACCATGTTCATTAAATGGCGGCTCAACAGGAGGTTTAACTATGGTACAAAATAGTTGGTAATAGAGTGCTTGTGTAAAGGGTTGCTAGTGAAGTCTCGAGAAGTATTGCAGTTGTCTCGGTAGGTCAGTTTTAAAATTTTTAAATGAGTAATTAGGGAGTGGGTCAATTCTTGGTAAAATATTTATGAATGTGGTAATGATCTTTATTATTATGGGGAGATGGTATTCCAAATATACCCGAGGGTATGTGGAATATGTCCGGATTTACCAAGGAGTGGCTCTCACAGTGACATGTGGGCTAGATGGAGTCGCAAGGCTTTGTTCAACAGTACACCAAACAATGATGTAGCCTAACGATACCCTACGATCACTTTCTAGTAGTTCCCGCTTTACTTGCAAAATTTTCCCACAACTTAGTAAAATCACATAAAGTGACAGATTTTCACTTGTAGGGATTAATTGATGTGTTTTACTAATTACTAGTCACTTCAGTCCCTTTCTGATTGTCCCACCGATCCAACCAAAGGCCTGTAGTGGTCACAAGAGCATACGAGGAATGAAGTCTTGGATATTTTAAGTTTTTTAAGATCTAAGTGTGAGTTTTTTAAATCTCAATGCCGATAATTTCATTACCGAGAACACGGCCGGATTGATTAATTTTACTTAATAAAATTAAAAGAAACTAAAAGAATTAAAGAAAACTAAAAATAGTGAAACGGTGCAAATCCCCCCTGGGGGGATGGGGTGTGGGCACTTGGCTGCCCACTTGCCTCTCTCTTTTACAATGATTTTAGAAGTAAGAAATACTTGTGCTCCTTTGTAGAATAGTAAACACAAGTTTTTACAATTTAGGGCCTTAAAGAAATGGCCAATGAGAGAAGTATAAAAAGAGGGATCTCTGGTTTGACTTGGATCTTCAAAATTCCACCAGAGTGTCTCTTTTCAGATCAATCTCTGCTGCAAAACAATAAACAAACTTTGATCAAATATGCTAGATAATCAAATTGAAACGTAAAAAATTGATCAAAAAATTCAAGTACTTTAAAGACAGAAAAATTCTAGATTTTAAACTAGTACTTGCTTGTGATTAGATCTTGTAAAATGTCACTTTAATAATCAGATCTGAATCTTTACATTTGCATATGTAAATAAAAAATCTAAGATATTCCAATACTTCAGTGAGATTTAAATATGCAAAATAAAAACTAGTAACTAAAAATTTGAAGGTTTTTTATGTGACGGAAGAAGGAAAAGAAAGATGCTCCAAAGCTTTGAAGCTTGGGCAATAGAGTCCTCAAGTGGAGAGCAGAGGGATTTAGATCTCCTTAAACAAATCGCAGAGGTATGATGGAATCAAACAAGAACCATCAATCCTCCACGCTAGATATCCCTGCACAATTTGAATAATACTACACCAAAGCGTTATATCCAGGAGTATTTAAGCAAAAGACTAGATAGTATGCATACAAACAAGTAAAACATATAAATCTAAGATCTACTCACATAAATAACTCAAGAAGCAAATAAGAAACTACTTATTTATCCTTCAGAAAACCGGTTAAAACAACTAAGAATGAAGCAAGAAACCGATACAGTTATATCTCATATAACACAAGAAATCACCACACACTGATGCCCAACACAAGTATGCCTCCAAATCCTTCAATTTTTTTCTACAATGACAAAATTATAACATACAAGAGCAGAGGTTTAATGCCCAAATTATCTGTCCAAAATGAGGAATGAAACCTTGCTTATATAGAAAATCGGTCAAGAGAAAGGGGATGCATCTCCTCAAGGATGCGCTAGCTCCAAGTGAGTTGGCTGTGGGATGGAGAAAGGTTGGAATGAGTTGGATAAAGGAAAAAGGAGAAGCAACTTCCGAAACTTTGGAATCCACGTCGCCAAAAATCATCCACATCACCCAAACCTCCATCCTCTCTTGGGATTTGCGCTCCCACTTGGAGAGGAAAGTTCCAAACTCAAAAAATCTCCAAATTGGCAACATCTGACTTGTCCCCCTTGCCCGAGTACTTGCCAAAATTATTTTCCAAGTCCCAAAATTCATTTTTGGCAATTATCTTTTTTTTTTTAATTGCCGAATTTTTTAAATATTTCATTTTTGGGGTCTTTTTTGGGTTTTTTGAGTAATTATTAATTTTGGAGTTAATTAATTACTTGAAAACTTAGAAAAGTGGGTCTAGTGGTTAACTGGGTGCTCTGAGTTAGAAAATGCACACCCCCATGGTAAAAACAACCTTCTAGCCACACTTTTATGACTTTCTACACTTTTACAATTAACTTGTTAAAAATAACCCTGTAAAAAAGAAAAAAACATTTTTTTTCCGAAAATTAAAAAAAACCTACGGGGGACTTAGGACATGTTCATAATGACTCAAAATAATGATTAGCATGGTAATATACATCGACACATAGGTTTTAATAACCTCCTAAGGCTTAATTATTAAGGCAGTTATTCCAGCTTTGGAGGTTTGGGCGAAAAACTCGAAAATTATTTATCGCTTAAAAAAAAAAAATAATTAACAAAAAAAAACACCTTGAAATAATGCATTAATAAATAAGTCCTAAGAAACCAAACCTTTTACATAAAGTCATCACGCTAACTCATTTTATTACAATTTCCCATGGGGTATGAACATGTTTAAAATTTTTTTAAAAAGGGCCTATGAAGGCCTGTAAGGACTTCGGAACTTGAAATTTGAACAAGTGATTGTTCATCTTTGGCGGCTCATTTAGAAATCGAACTTATTGTAGCTTAGTTGGTAACATCTGGCTCCAACTGCGGGATGCGTGCTTGATTTAGTCTTTAGGCAAGGAGAGCATGCGAGAACCATGGAATCTTTGGTTTCAATAATCTGTAAAAACATCTCAAGTTGACAAGACAACCTTAGTAGCACAAAATATTGTAAAATCCAACGAACCATAAAGTTGCTTTATTAGAAAGTAAATAGAAAAACGAAACTTTAACTAAAGAAAAAGATTATTCTTCCTAAGTACAGAAAATAAATGCAAAAAGTAAATGCTCACTTTAAGGAGCTTTTTTTCCTACTCTAAGCATAACATAGTCAAAACGTTAAGCGAAATGATAAATCCAATGCAACTACCTTAACATTTTATAAAAATTTAAATTTTTCCCTTTGTCTTTGGTTACCAGCCAAAGCAAGGACATATTTATTAAAAAGTGCAAACCTGCATGGATATTCAGGATGGGCAGGCTGAATGGGAGATCATAATCATATAACACTTCATCAAATTGCTTCCCAAACTGGCATGAGCTTCCGCAGGCTTCTTCTATCTAAAGCTTTAAGAACTTGTAAACGAGATCTAAAGAAAGATTTTAACTTTAAACGTGATAAATCTACATAAGCAAGGGATAAATTGATTTTTAAGAATAGAAAGAGATGGAGAAAAGAGCTTGTTGCCACGAAAGATTTGTTCAAAGACTTCGTAGTGGGATGCCGAGGGACTATGTTATTGGAAATTGTTAGAGATTGAGTGGAGTCAAACTAGATCCCCACTTCCTTCAAACTGGATGCCCTGAAACTCAATCACAAACTTGCATACTCGTGAGATCTTGAAAACATATATAAAAGGAGACTAAAATAACATGGAAATAAACTTATTTGTCATGCAAATCTTTTATCTCTAAACATATAAATAGAAATGAAAGTAAACTTACTTATAATTCCTATTCCTACTGATTCGGAGGAATCCTGATGAGGCAAGATCTATATCCAGAGTAAGCAAAAATTGCAAGAAAGAAACTGGTTACCTCATGAAAATGTAACAGTTTTGGCCCACACACCAAAGCAACACACCATTAGCCTCCAAAGCTTCTTTATTATCAAGCAAAAATAACATTCAAATTACAACAACATGTGCTCTCTTACTCCAAACCCAACTTTTATTACATTTTGAAATTTTTTAATTAAACCATTAAAAAATGGCCAAATTTTGCGGGAAAAAATTATTTTCTCGGAATTAGACGAAACCCTAGGGGGACCTAGCACATGTCCGTACGGCTCTAATAACCTCCTTAGGCCTAACCACCAAGACGACTACCCTAACTTTGGAGGTGTTAGTGAAAAACTCAGAAATTATTAGTCTTTTGTTCAACAACCAATAATAACCAAGGGAAAAAACACTCTGGGCTAGTCGGATTGATGCTTGAGTCTAGGAAGCCGAGCCTTTTATAAAAAATTATTATGCTAGGACATTTTTTACAATTTCCCTAAGCGGGTATGAACATGTGTTACAAAAAATTTCGAACAGAGTCCTAGAAAAATCCTGGCAGACTTCTGAACTCTGATCATGAACAAGTGTGCTTGTTCAAACCTTGCCGGCTCACTTGAAAAATCCACCAAGTACAACTTAGGTGGTAACAATCCCAATAGTGAAGGTTAGATACCAGATTTGGAGAGATCAAGTGCCTATAAGAAATATCCAATTTCTACCACCTAGGGTTTAGGCAAAGAAATGGAGAATGGCCACAAACTAGGGTTTTAATTAGGAAAAACACTTGAGATTTGTTACTTGATGTTATATATGTCGATTTGAATAGATTCAAGCAACACCCAGATCACACACACAACCAAATGATCAAAATCCCAAGGAGGGTGAATTGCCTAAGGAGACCTAGTGCCTTGAGATGGGGTAAATGGAGTCTGATTCACACAAAAATTTGTGTTTTGGGTTTAAAGGGGATATCCAACTTGGGTTTTTAACCATTTATGTAAATGTGGACCCGATCTACTACTATGAAATGAGGTTTTTAACTTATTAAAATGAAGGAAACTAATGGAATAGATCTCGAAATGCAAAAATAATGTAAGAAATACCTGGAAATACGTGTAGTTGCCAAGTACAATGATGATCCTTCCACCCAAAAGAAATTGCAAGTAAGATCCAACAGTTTTCTATGTTGTAATAGCTTAAGTCCTAATTTGATAAGCATTTTATATATTTTCACAATAACAACATAAAGATGATCACTGAAAGAAACACAATCACAAGGTACACAACAATTTACCCTAGGAAACCCTAGAGGGAAAAACCAAACAAAAACTTCCTCAATATAGATTACCAGTATGCAATGACCAAATATCAAGGTCTCATCAAGTGAGAGACCAAACCCCAAGCATAAGAGACAAAACATCAAAGTCACTAGTCCTCCTCCCTCTCTGTCCCTCTTACTTTCTCTCTCTTGTGCTATACAAGTGTGAGTGAGTGTGTACAAATGAGGGAGGGCGCCTCCCTATTTATACTGATCTTCCCAACTGACATTTTCCCTAACTGGGACGACCTATCTAGCTGATAGGGCCAACCTACCTAGGAAATCTCACAACAATAATTATATTATTCTTTTCGGGGTGCTATTGACCCGACTTACAACAGAGGGTTTTCCTCATGACTTTTACATAACCCTTTACATCAGTGACATCTCCCGAAGGAGGTGTTACCAACTATTTTGTACAATAGTTGAACTTCCTATTGAGCCGCCAGTTATCAAGCATGGTGAATGCTCATCTCCAGAGTTCAAAAGTTCAGTGTGCTTCAAAGTTAGCCAGTTTTTTGCTAAGCTTTTTATTTTTTGTAAATACATGTTCATACCCCCTTGGGGAAATTGTAAAAAATGTCCTGGCATTTAATTTTTTATAAAAGGCTCGGCTTCCCGGACTTGAGCATCAAGCTGACTAGCCCAAAGTGTTTTTTCCCTTGGTTATTATTGGTTGTTGAACAAACGACTAATAATTTCTGAGTTTTTCACTCACACCTCCAAAGCTAGGGTAGTTGTCTTGGTGTTTCGGCCATAGGAGGTTATTAGAGTCTTCGTGTCAGTGTTTTTCAACATGCTAGGCATTCCGATTGATTCATATGAACATGTATTAGGTCCCCCTAGAGTTTCGTTTGATTCCGAGCAGAAATAATTTTTCCGTTTTTTTAGCCATTTTTTAATAGTTTAAATGGAAAAATTCAAAATGTAAAAAAAGAATGATCCGGAGTCCGTTTTCGGCATGGTTAGCCTCATTTTCAAGCCCGGAGCAGCATCTTTACCCCCAGTACCACTTTCACTACGTTTCGGCTAGCTGAAGCATCCCGAAAGACATCGTTTGGCTAACAAAGCATTAGAGTGGCATTTTAATGCTAAATTTGGACAAAATGCACTAAAGTCCAAATTTTAAAAAGGTCAAATTCAAAAGTCAAAATTAATTTTTTAATGGCAAGGATGACTTGACATATGGTCCAAATAGTCATACGACTCTCTTTAGCATGAATTGAGTTAGAACTCTGGATAAAAAAAAGTGAAATCAATTTAATGCATGAGGAGGGTGACGTGAGCTCACGAGTGGTGGATAAATCTCACGCTAGATTGAGTGTAGTGATGAATGGGATTGGGGTGGAACCCTCACCTATATTATAATATTTTAAAACCCATATATCCAAAACAATTATTCATGCATGCGAATTATGGAAAGGATAGGGTGACGTCAAAGATTACGGTGGACCCCCACCATGTATTATAACCTATGCTTCAACACATAATGCATTTCGGGAGTGTGTTGTACCTTGCCCACAAAGCCTTCCTTTAATTTTGCCCCCATTGCCAAGCTGCTGTATGATTCACGTGAAGAAAAAGGAGATGTCGATTTGGATTGGTGAAGTTTGGTGATGTGTTGGCACATGTTGGGTGGAGAGGGTCAGTTCCTCTTCACTTCAACAAAGGTTCACCTCAGTTCAGTTTCATTTCAACTCTGTTACATGCTGAGTTGATTTCCGGTTCATAAATTCCCCCCTAGGGCTTGGTTTTTTGTATAAATAGAGGCCCTTCTTCCTCATTCTGGACGGAAGCAAGGAACCTTGGTTTGTTGTTTATCTGAATAATATTGAGACTTTGGAGGTCCATTGGTGTTGATATTCATGGTGAATGGTGTATGCTCATTGAGGTAATATTGTTCTAGTTTGTTTATGCTTGGAGTAAATTGGTAATCGATCTAGCTTGGAGGGTTTTATTAAACACATGGGGTAAATATTTGATGCTTCAATTTATTTACTGATATTTTGGCTTATTGAGATTCGAGAGTAGCATTTTTATTAAGGTATATTCATGCTCCTTTTGGTTCCCATTTGTTATATATACTAGATTTGATCCTTTTTGTGCAAGTGTGAATAGGTTTTTTGTAGGTTACGACGTTGGAGTAAGGGGAAGAGCTCAGTTGCATCGCCCTCTTCTTCATACCTTGAGGAGTCTACATGCTCTTGTGCCCATGAATGCCATGCCTTCGAATCTCAGAAGGATTCTGTTACCAACTTTTTGTACCATAGTTGGGTTATTTGAGGAGCCGCCGGTTGACAAACATGTTCAATGTTTGATTCCAGTGTATCAGTTGATCCGTTTGCATGTCTAGCAAATATTGGCTAGCTAGTTTTTCAATTGAATAATTTTGACCATGGCCCCGCGGGGTTTGTAATAAAATGTGCTAGTAGGGTATTTTGAGTGGTTCGGTCTCCTAATACGTAGAATCTCAACTAAGGTATTCTACGGATTTTTTTGCCCTTGACAATTATGCGTTGCCTATAGTCAAGTATAATTGACGAGGTTTTCTCCCGCTTCCTCCAAAGCTGGAATGCCGGATTTTGAATTGTGGGCCTTGGGGGGTTATTAGAGCCCAACTAAGTGTTTATAAACCTACTAGGCATTATTAGAATAGAGCAGGGTCTTGTCCTAAGTCAATAGGACCTTTAAAAAAATTTCGAAAATTTTTAACTGGACGGGTTAAAAAATTATTTTTTAATTTTTTAATTATTTCCCTAAGTTTTTTTTTTAATTTTTCCATAAATTAATTGGAAAAATACCGTTTGTAATAAGTTAGTCATCCGGACCCCGTTTTCAGTGATTGAAGGCTCTAACCTTAAGCCAAAAATCATTCTTGATCGGCCAGCCAGTCAGATCCAACTTTTAGATCATCAATCGGACACATAATGCTCATTTTCTCAAAAAAATCATTTTTGGAGAAAAAATGATTATTTTGGAGAAAATTAAAACTCTTCAAATTGATCCAAATTCAGTGAAATAAAAGGCTAAATGACATCTCAATGGGCATTTTTGATGATTGGAGCTGTCATAACTCAGCTTCAGTCGGCATTCAGTGAGCAATAAAGGTACATTCAGTTAGCAGACTTGTCATCTCCAGCTAAACTCATGAATTTGGTGATTTGGAGGGCTGTGATTGATCCGATGATAATTACGGAGCATGGTATTCATTGCAGAAGGTGTTTGGTATAAACCCTAAGGGTTTGGCACTTATCATCACAAGTTCAACACCTCCTTCATGCTCACGCCTCCATACAGAGCTCATGCCCCTCTCTCCTGGATGATTGCGCCCTCACACGTGTGGGTGTTTCAATGGTTGGATTTGGATGTTTAGGGTTGGGAGTGAGGGCACCTTGCCTAGGTGGAGGCCACCCCTCACTCACACCAACTTTTTCTCAAGTCTGGTCTCTCAATTATGTGCCAAGCCGGTTAGGTTTGGGTTTTAGCACTCTCTCATTGTATAAATAGAGACTCTTTCAGTTCTATTGGGATGGGATTTTTGGCATAGAAACTCTGGAGAATTTCTATTGTAATATTTTGCTTAAGATTTAATAAAGTTGATGACTTTGGAGGTCAAAGCGGAAGCTCTATGTTGGTCATGATTCACCGTGTGAGGTGATACCTTTCTTTGTTCCTTTCTTTATGGATTCTTAAGCATTTGATTGTATAAATTTTGAAGGCTAACAATCTAGCACTATTTCATATAATCTATGCTTTTTTCTTGAAGATTGTGTGGTTTCAGGTATCGACCAATATACAGGGGCTCTTTTATGGTTGACATTCATTCTGCAGGTTCCACAAGAAGTCATTCTCTTTTAGGAAAATCGAGAAGCACAATTTCTTTGCCTCATCCATCAAGTAAAAGAAATCTTTTTGTTTACTTTTCTCAAGTTTAATCTAAGTTTTTCTTCTCTCCAATATTTCCATGTATCTCATGTTTGTTTTGACCTGAGAAAGTAGCTTGGGATTTGATCCCAAGTGCCACATAATTTTGTGGCTACTTCTATTTCCCCACTAGCATCCTTGCATACATCTAGCTAGTCTGGATGGTTTCGGGACTAGTGCTTCTAGTGGTCACCTTGTTCGAAGGTTGATCCCACCTTTTTGTTGATTATTGAGTGATTTTTCCCCCTTCTTCTAGGTTGGATTTGGCCTCCTTCCACCTTATTGTGTGCTTTTCTTCTTGGTTTTCTTCATTGCCCTCTTTTTCATTTTTATGACAGCCACTTTTCTCTTCTTTCGCTTCCCCGTTTTCACCATTTTTTGCAGCTCATTGATTGTCTAGTTCATTGCCCTATTCTTCCCATCTTTTGCTTTCAATTTCCTGTTTTTATTCCTCCCTTTTTCCCTTATTTTCTCCTTTGTTTCAGCCTTCTTTTGCCCCCTTTTTTGCTCTTTTCTATCTTCTTCTTTTGCCCCTTTTTGCAAGTTTGAAGAAAGGGTTTTAAATAAAAAGTAAATCACTCTCCTTTTTACATAAAGTCCAATAAAAAAGTTTCATGCTTTATTTCAAAAGTCCTTTCAAAGGTTGAATTCCTATAGGCAAGTTGTAAATTTCAATAAAGTTTATGTTTTGTTTGAGTGGGGTTTTTAAGTCCCCACTCTCAGCCTCCCCCATTTGGGGAGGTTTGTGGTGTTCTTATCCTCTTATGTGCTTAGATTAGATGTGCTTTTGCTTAGAATAATTGCATTATTTCTCTTAGAATACTAATTGTTAGATTAGCCCATTTTGCTTCATTAACTAAGTTGATTGCTTCATCTCTTAAATTTGTATCTTTCAATAACTAAATCAACTATTTAAAGTAGAAATCTCTTGAATCTCACTTTGTGGATCAAGAGTGCTCTCTATCGAAGAGTTGTCTTTTTTATTGTTTTGTAAGTTAATTAATTAATCTTTAAAGTCTCTTGAACTTGCCGCAATCCAAGTCAAGAGAACTCTCTATCGGAGAGCATTCCCACTGCATATCCTTGCATCAAGCATATAGTTTAGCTAAGTCTCTTGAACCTTTGTCATAAGGCAAGGTCAAGAGCGCTCTTTGTCAAAGAGTTTTAATTAATTGGCTAAATAAAACTTTCGACATACACCCCTTTAATTAATTAACTCCCTTGCCTCCTTGCCGGAGTATGCTCTGACCGATCTCAGATCGGAGTACCCAGAAACGGCACCGGATCTTTAAACCCTGCAAGAGTAACTTAAAAAACTTTAACACCCCACAACCAACGCACCGACGTTATCTAGATAAATACTCAGGTAGTGGGCAAATTCCAAGTGTGGGCACCGGGCAACCCAATCTAGACACTCGCTGGTTAAATTCTCAGAACACCTAGCTTGTGATTCCAGACAGGTCCGTCATGTCTTCGAATGGAGCCACTGAAAGTATTTCCGGTTAGGTTCCCTAGACACCTTAAGCAAGATCATCTTTAAAAATCCTTAAAACTTACCAAGAGCACTCGCACAATCTAACATTCACTGGTTTAATTTCTAGACGTGTGTTTATTTTCTAGCGCATTTCAACTTCTTTGACTCCATAGGGCACTGGTCCTTGTTTTAATGTGCATAATTATATTATTTGATCAATTGTCTATGGTTTAGTATAATTGTTATCACTGAATGCTTAATTAAAGTCTGGAATTTAAATTTATCTTTTAATCTCTTGTTGCAATGTTGATTGCTTTTTTGATCTTGTGTCACATTCATAACAAGTATAAACACCTTCAAATCTTAATAACTCCTAAACAACACCCATCCGCATCCGCAACCTTTAAAAACACTTTAACAACTTAAGAGGCACAGAAAACTCTTTCGTAGGGACTACCCCCCTTGGCTTCGTTAGGAGTTAGCCTAAACGGAGGAGCTAGGAGTAGGTGACAGTACCTAGCTCTGTTCTTGCCACCAGGGTCACACCTCTCCCACTTTCCTAAGTGAGGAGACAGCTTTCAATTGATTTCTGCTGCTGGTGTGCAATCGGCAGACAACATCTTTTGGCGCCGTTGCCGGGGACAAATCTTTTTGTTCCTGGACGACCTTTGTTTCTTTTAGTTTTTTACCTTTTTCCCTTTTTTTGGTAGATTTTTAGTCCAATCACTCTCCGAAATTAGACTTAAGTCCACCTGGCAACTCCACTGTCAGTAAACACCTCAAGGTATTCTACTAAAAGAAACTCTGAAGGTTTGTTCGATTTCATCCCTGACCCTGAAAAAGTCTATAGGAGGAGACTGAACAATCTAGCTTCTCATTGGATCCTTGCAGAACTTGGATCTGAGTCTGTTTCAAACATCCACCTTTTATTTCCAGAAAACTTAGGAAATTTGCAAAACAATAATTGTTTCCTTGACACAATGGGTGAGTTCTTTACTCAGCTCAACTTTACTCAGATAGCAGGTCAACCTCATGACATTCCTGAAAAGTCTATCGACAAACTTATGACCTATAATGGCACTGATGCCTCTGTCTCTGCTGAGCAACATATCATAAATTTCTCTAGGCACTGTGGTTCTTATGTTAGGGGCGTTGATAAACATGAAGATGTGTACATGACCTTGTTTGCTTTGTCTTTGGATGGCAAGCTTGGCAACTGGTATGATAATTTGCCAAACAATTCTTTTACTACCATAGCGAACTTCAAGACTGCTTTCCTTGGAAAGTTTGGTAGTAAAAATGAACCTAGACATCTAGTAGCAGCTTTGACTAGCATGAAGAAATTTGAAACAGAAACTATGGACAAGTTCAATAATAGGTTCACTAAGTTGTCAAATTCCATCCCTGCCACTTATTCTCCTCCTGCAGCTTCCGTTTTGGATTATTACATTGAAGCATTAAGTGGCAAGATCCAGTACTAGATTAGAGAGAAGGAGCCGACTACTTTACTTTTAGCTCAGGGTTTGGCCGTCAAAATTGATAAGAATATGCAGTCTTCGGGAGAGTCAAACATCCAAGGTTACTCTAGGTCATCCGTTCCTCTTAAAAATGTTGAACCTAAAGGGAAGGAGCCGTCAAACGAAGCTTATGAGAAAAAGCTCACAGACCTAACTGAGAAAATGCAAGAAATGGAAAGAAAACACTTAGCACAGATTAAGGAAGTTCATAATAGGGTCATAACAGTTGAAAGAATGCAGCCTCTGCCACCTCCTAGAACTTTCCCTGCAAGGCAAACATGGGAGAGAAAAAATCCCAATCATGAGCAGAGGCCTCCTCATCAGTTAGAGGCTACTAATGTGGTTGAGCCTTACAAACCATTTTGTAGGGCGTGCAGAGATTTCCATGAGGAATCTGGCTGCCATTATGCATGTTATGTCCAGGAGCATGGTTTTCCCGAGGGGTGCAGTCCTAGTACGTCTACAAGCAAGCCTGAATTCATTCACAATGTAGGAGACATCTATGTTGACCACAAGGATAGTTGGTATCAAGCCAACCAGTTTCATCAATGGGTTGATTACTTGACTGAGTACTACAAGGAAATGCCTTCAAATAGTAACAATGTTCAAAATTTTAAAGGCATAACATATCAAAGAAGACCAAGGGAAGGACCATCTACCCAAATTGCTCCAAAGGTAACAATTTCTGACATTCCTCCAGAATAAATGATAAGTCAGATTCTGTTTCTCTAACTTTTGATTTAGGTAGTTGGTTAGCAAACTCTAAAGTCCCGGTTCGCGTGCTTGAATTATGTAAAATTTTTGGTCAAAAGGAGAAATTGTTGAAAATGCTAGAGCCTCAAATTAATAATGATCCCCTTCCTACCTCAAGGATAGTTACACTTGAAAAACCTATAGCTCCCAAGAAAGTAACTTTTGCCAACACTGTAGAACAGCTTCCTCCTAGTCAGGAAAATGTTTGTGGAGATCCCCCTGTAATCTTGCATACTAGGGACCCAAGAAAAGAAGATCACCCGCCCTTCTACATGTCATTGATGATAGGTGATTTTCTCCTGCACAACTGTATGCTAGATTCATCATAAGACAAGGTCAAGAGCGCTCTCTATCGGAGAGTCTAATTAATTAACTTAATAAAATCTTCAACACACACACCCCTTTAATTAATTAACTCCCTTCCCTCCTTGCCGAAGTATGCTCTGACCGATCTCTGATCGAAATACTCAAAAACGGCACTGGATCTTTAAACCCCACAAGAGTAACTTAATTAAAACTTTCCCCCCATAACCAACGCATTGGCGTTGTTTCGTTTAAATACCGAGGCATGTGGGCAAATTCCAAGTGTGGGCGTCGGGCTACCCAATTTGGGCACAGGTAGTTAAGTTATTGAACACTTACCTGTGATCCCAGACAGGTCCCTCATGTCTTCGAACGGAGCCACTGAAGGTATTTCCGGTTAGGACATCAGCTACCGTAAGCAAGACCACTATTAAAAACTCTTAAAATTTACCAAGAGCACTTGCAAAACCTAATACTCACTAGCTTAATTCCTAGATTTTATTTCACGCATTTATTTGACTCCATAAGGCACTGGTCCTTTGTTATATTAAATTAATTTTCTATCTTGATCAACTGTCTATGGTCCATTTCAATTGATTATATTTGAATGCTTAAGTTATAAGTTTGGAATCTTTGCTTATCTGTGTGATCTCTTGTTAGCAACGTGGATTGATTTGATTAATCATCATCCCCTTAATATTAATCATTTTAAATCACAATAACTCCTAAACAACACCCATTCGCATCCAAAACATCCAAAACTTAACTTAAACATTGAGCCATAGAAAACTCTTTGTTAGGGACTACCCGCCTTTGGCTTCGTTAGGAGTTAACCTAAACGGAGGAGCTAGGAGTAGGTGACAGTACCTAGCTCTGTGCTTGCCCCCAAGGTCACACCTCTCCCACTTTCTCAAGTGAGGAGACAGGTTTCAATTGATTTCTGCTGCTAGTGTGCAATCGGCGGACAACACCGGGCAAAGGAGTGGGTCCCTGAACTTGGGCTGTGAATTGCTCCCAGGTTATATTGTTTTGAGCAAGGGTTCTTAAGATTATCAACTTAATGAGGCCATGGTGGGTCAGTGAGGCGAGTGGATATTTGGCAGCTCGAACAAACCCCGCCATATGATGTAAATCTTTGAGCAAATAATATGGAATATTTAACAGAGCTCTATGACAGAGATGAGATAGTAAAGGGAATTCAGAATGATAGACAACTTGGTACCTACCTTCACAGGTGATGCATTTCTTGAGAAAGATGGCGACTTGATTCCATGGCTGTGGCAATGACTGTAATACTATCCCTCTTCGTTTAGTTTGAACCTACTCCCCTTCTATTAGAAAGTCCTGTACTGCTGCAGTAGTGGGGATTCGACGTCCAAACCAATCCCTTCCCACCTGAGGAATACCAGTGACCTCAGCCATGATGGCTTCAGAAACTTCAATGCGCAATCCCCAAACCTCTGAGTGGGTTTCTATGAGGTTCAAAGCAAACTGTAACGCTGCTTCACAGTGAAATCCATTCAGACGTTCGAAAAATTCCGTCCAACTAGCAGCTTGAAAGATGGAAAAAACTGTAGCATTTCGTCTGAGTTCCTGCGTCATAGGTCACATGGTTCGAGTTCGAATTCTAGTTCGAGGACCATTTGGTTCGATTCGAATTCGAACTTCTCGATAAGGTTCGTTTGAGATTCGTCTTTAGATTCGAGAATATATATATATATATATATATAACTGAAATATAATAATATAAAATAAATAAAAAAGTTACATCAACAATTTAATCGTGGAATTGGAAGTACACAACTCAGGGTTTGCTTCAACTTTCAGCTCAACTACTTAAATAAATTTAATCTCAATCGCGATTAACTTCAGTCTTCAATGGCGGAAAAATAGAATCGCAGGTTTGTGATTGCAGTTGCACTTATAGATTATAGTATGTAACTCAAATAGTGAGTTGGTGATTGAGCAATAGCAGTGATTCATGAACACTGAGATCAAAACTCATGGAGTTGCGAGCTCTAAGCACTAGCATGAGGGTTCTTTGCTAAGCAGTGACAAGTAGAGAGGAAAAACTTTGTGCGCAGGTTGGGAGTTGAGACTAGGGTAGGTAGACCATAGGGTGTTAGGACTAAGGTTTAGGTGAAGAAACCAAGCTCAAATTTTTTTTAATTAAATTCGCTTTTAGATTCGAATCAGCTTGAGATTCGGCAAAATTCGAACCTGAAGGTTCAAATTCGTCGAATCTTGTGACTTATCCTGCGTGTTTGAAGGGTCATAACGAGCCGGAATACCCATGTTTCTGGCTTCAGAGTTGTGTTGCAGTTCAACAGATTACAGATTCCGACAATGGAGGTTACAGCACAGAGTATGCATGTACAGCTAAGAGGGGAGTTAGGCAAATTCGGAAAGTTTCAGCGTATTGGATTATTCGAAATTTTATCCCAAATTGGGAAAGGTGGCAGTTATTAGGTAGCATAATTAGTCATTACGTCGCACGAGCAGAGAGTTAATCGATGCAATAATGGGCAAAAAAAAAGGGAAGGTACGACTGATATTGTCAAATCATATTGATACTTAATCAAGTGGTTAATCAAAGCCATACTTTCGAAAATGCCTGATGAATGTCCTTTGGAGAATAATAGAACGTGTGATTGCAGTCGTTGCAAAAGCTAAACTCGTGCGCTTGTGCATTCATTAAATGTAATCATTATTACAGGGGTGCTATAATAACCTTTTTCGTCGGCGAACCAAAAACCATCGTGTTAAAATGGTCGGAAACATGATGAATACTACCTTATGAGTCAAATTGCCGGCATCAGGAATCGAAGCCATATCTAGAGGAGTTGCTATTGTGCAAAAAGATCTGCCAATAACACAGGAGTCACAAAGAGTCACAGCCGCGGGCCATAAAGAGTTCAAAGCAGAGGCGTAGCCTTGAATGATCGAAAAATCAGCCAAATGTAGCGGAGTCGCAACTGCCGGAAAAAGGGTGTCGCAGCTACCGGAAGACAGATAAAAGAATGTTAACAGGCGGAAAAGGGACTATGCTGCAACTTCACGAAACAGAATGTGTGGGCAAAAGTAAAACAGGGTCGCGGCTGTGGAAACGGAAAAAGGCGGAGTGTCATGGTGCTGCAGCTGCCGGAAACGGTGTTGCGGCTGCTGGAAAAAGGTATTGCAGCCGCCGAAAAATGGGTGTCGCAGCCACCGGAGAAAGGTGTTGCAGTTGCCGGAAAAAGGTGTTGCAGCTGCTGGAAAATGGGTGTCGCAACTGCGTCAAATTTATTTAAGGGAAAAAAAAATTGGTGCAGGAAGTCACAGAAAAATGACTTTGGTCGACAGGCCCAATTTGACCACCACTCTTGGGCGCTTCCCTGCACATTTTGGAAAAACAGAAAAACAGATCAAGCGCAAAAGAAAAGATAACATAACGAGAAAAAAAAACAACGATTATTTATGTACAATGATTCATACACGATTTACGGTGATCAATTAAGGATTGACAGAGGCAGAGAAAAATTCTTGCCCTTGTGCTAGCTGGTAATCTGGATCAGCGACAATTTGCGAGATAAATGCATCCTTTGAAATGCGTTTACGGTACAGTCGCATCCTGTGACCATTGGCAAATAATGGTGCGCGGTTTTCATCGATAGTTACCAGGCAGACTGTGCCGTTATCAAATACCATGTCTACTAGGTATGGGCCTAGCCATCTTGTGCGTAATTTGCCCTTGAAATCTCTTTTGAATATGGAATCGTATAATAGTGCCCAGTCTCCCTCATAGAAGACCTTCTTTTTGATGAATTGGTCATGCCAATTGGATCTCTGTTGTTGAATTAACACCGTCTGGTCCACTACAGCTAACCGATTTTCGTCCAGTTCATTCAGTTGGTTCAATCTTCTTTTCTGGGCTTCAGTTACATCCAGGTTTACCTCTGTGGTCGTCTTCAAGGTCTTGATTTCGAATTCAATTGGGAAGATGACACTTTTCCCATACACTAAGTCGTAAGGAGAGAAACCTGTGGTGTTACGCCAAGTGGTGCGATATGCCCATAGTGCTTCCGGAAGCCTGTCAACCCAATCTCTACGATGGCTCTTGACCGTCTTGGTGAGGATAGCTTCAATGACTTTATTAGTGCTTTCCACCTGGCCATTGGCTTGGGGATGGTAAGGTGAGGCTACCCTATGCTGAACATGATACTTATGTAGTAGAGCTTCAAATTGATGCGACATAAACTGCGGTCCTCCATCAGTAACTACTTCCTTAGGTACCCCAAAACGGGTAAAGATTTCACTGTACAAGAAGTCAATCACAGCCTGGTCATTAGCCTTCGCCAGAGCTACAGCTTCTACCCATTTTGTCATATAATCGGTACAGACCAAGATGTAGGATTTCTGTTTGGAATGAGGGTTGATAGGACCAACAAAATCTAGAGCCCATCTATCAAAGGGTTCAATTACTGATTGCGGTTGCAAAATCATTTGATCTAATCTATTTGGCTGACCCATCTTTTGGCAACTATCATAAGACTGGACATATCTTTTTGCATCCCTGAAAAGAGTAGGCCAATAATAGCCCATCCTCAGCGTTTTGTGTCCTGTCCTTCTGTCTGCGAAATGTCCCCCACAAGGTTCATCATGGTAGGCCTTCAGTATATGGAAGATTTCATCTTCTCTTACACATCTTCTGATCTCAAGATCAGGGCTTGTGTAAAAGAGATGACCGTTTACCCAACAGTACCTCGCACTTTGCTGAATAATTTTCCTTTTTTTCTCTTTTGGACATATGTATCGGAAGCTTTCCTGTAGCCAAGTAATTAGCGACATCTGCATACCAAGCGGAGTGAGCTGAAACTGCAAACAAATGTTCATCTTTCAAAGAGTCCTCAACAGGCAAATTATCATCACTGTTAGTGAAACGAGATAAGAAATCAGCGACAACATTTTCTTTTCCAGGTTTATCTATGATGGTAATATCAAATTCCTGTAGTAATAAGAGCCATCTAGTCACTCTAGCATTAGTAACGGGTTTATTCATGAGATATTTAATGGCAGAGTGGTCAGTGTGCACAAATGTAGGATATCTAGTAATGTAATGTCGAAATTTGTTAATGGAGTAAACAATAGCTAGGAATTCCTTCTCAGTGACAGTATATTAAGTTCAGCAGGGGCTAAGTTTTTACTAATATAATAAATTGCATAAGGTACTTGGCCATCCTGCTGACCTAAGACTACTCCAATAGCAGTATCTGAAGCATCTGAAGAAATGTGGAAGGGTAGGGCCCAATCGGGTCCTCTTAAGATAGGAGCTGTGGATAGCTTCTTCTTAAGCTTAACAAACGCTGTTTGGCATGCTTCATTCCAAACAAATTGCACATCCTTCATCAACAGTGAAAACAAAGGTGAGACAAGTTTGGAAAAATTTTCTATAAATCTTCAGTAATATCCCGCATGCCCTAGGAAACTTCGCACTTCTTTTTGAGTGGCAGGAGTAGGTATATTTTTTATTACCTTAATTTTCGAGGGATCCACCTGGATGCCATCAGTAGAGCTGAAATGCCCCAATACTACTCCTTCACTCATCATCATATGGCACTTTTCAGTGCTTAAAGAGAGCTGGGTCTGTTCACAGCGAGTTAAAACCTTTTTCAAATTTTCCAATGCTTCTTCAAAAAATTTGCCATAAGGAGTAAAATCATCCATAAAAAATTCCATACTATCATTAACTAATTCTGAAAATATGCCGATCACAGCTCTTTGAAACGTTGTTGGTGCATTACATAAACCAAAGGGAAGCACTCTGTAAGCAAATGTTCCCCAGGGGCAGGTGAAGCTAGTTTTATCTTGGTCTTTAGGAGCAATCTGGATCTGATTGTACCCGCTAAACCCATCCAGGAAGGAGAAGAACTTCTTTCCGAATAAGGTGTCAAGTACCTGATCGATAAAAGGCAAGGGAAAATGATCTTTTTGTGTTGCCTTGTTCAACTCTCTGTAGTCTACACAGACTCTCCATTTACCATTCTTTTTGGGTACAATTACGAGCGGAGACACCCACTCGCTGTTTGAAATAGGATATATAAATCCTGCCTCCAAGAGCTTTTGAATTTCTTCCTTCACTATGTCCCTAAGGTTGGGGTTCATTCGCCGTTGAGGCTGGCACACAGGCCGGGAGTCTTTTTTAATATAAATATGATGGGTGCATAGATTAGAGGGAATACCCCTCATGTCTGTGTACTCCCATGCAAATTCCCCCTTGTGTTCTTTTAAGAGACTGATCAGGCGCTTCTGTTCATCTAGAGAGAGATTGGGATTAATATTCAGGGTTTTTCCAGGCTCTATTTCGACAGGAATGCTTTTTGAATTTTTCAATACTGGGATTATATGTGTGTCACTAACTAATGCTTCTTCCGTGAGATTTCCTTGTTCTTAGGAGACTGATCAGGCGAATCTGTTCATCTAGAGAGAGACTGGGATTAATATTCAGGGTTTTTCTAGGCTCTATTTCGACAGGAATGCTTTTCGAATTTTTCAATACTGGGATTATATGTGTGTCACTAACTAATGCTTCTTCCGTGAGATTTCCTTGTTCTTCCTCAACTAAAGTAATGCTCAGGATTTGATAAATTTCTTTATTGACCGAAGTGGGTTCACTGATGAAATTATTAATGGCATCATCTTCAGTTTCATCCTTAAAGGTTAGGGCCTTCCCTATAGTTAATAATGGCTAAATGCCCTCTTCTTCCTTTGGCCACATCCATAAAGAAGTTTCAGCTTCTAGGCTCGGCCAAGCTGGAGGATAGAGAGTGAGATTCTTCATCTTGGTGCCATCTGATATGGTCATAGACCCGGATCTACAGTTGATGCAAACATCAGTCGTGGCTAACCATGGTCTTCCCAGGATTAGTGGGTGTCCACCTAGCTGCGACTTAGGTTGTAAAACCAAGAACTCAGCAGGGTACTCCCAAGAGTCGATTGAGATGACGAAATCATCCAAAATCCCTTCAGGTTTAATGGTGGATCTATCGGCTAGTTCTAAAATGGTGGGGGTTGGCCTAAGATTTGTGAGCCCAAGTTTTCTTACAGTTTCAATCGTCATGACATTAATCGTTGCTCCTAAATCTACCAGTACGTTGGGTATCTGTGTATGCCCAATCTGTACAATGACAGTGGGATTCCCAGGATCGTCATACTTGGCCAAAAGGGTTTTTCCTGTTATTAATGCAGATAATTTCCTTATGATGTGAACAGTGGGAGGATCTCTGGGTTTCCTTCCTGGTTTCCTTGTGCAAAGATCCCGAACAGTTCTAGCATATATAGGTACGTCTTGAAGGGCTTGAAGGAGGGGAATTTTAACATAAAGATTCTTTAACTCTCCTAAGAGGTTAAACTGAGGTTGCCCCCCCACCCTTGGTAGCATCAATCTCTCGGGATACGGTGGTTGCCTAATCAGCTGGGTAGGCTGTGTATCGCTAGATATATCATTCTGTGTTTCATCCAACCCATTAGTGGGATGCTTATCATCTTCAATGATGGGGGTCATATTAGATAGCTGTTGTCGATTCACTCGTTCTTCATGAACAGGGGATGGAACATCTTCAATGATTACAGGCTCTACTATTTTTCCTAATCGTAAGCGAATATCGTTACAAGGCACAGGAGAAAGGGAGTAGGCAGGCATATTGACAGTCTCGAATTGATGGATTGTTTTATTGTTTGGGTTAGGATTAGGTTGAGCAGGCAGCTGAGGTCATATCGGTATATTAGGGGCAGCATTGTACTGCAACTGCAGCTGTGACTGTTGATGAGGATATTGAAGATATTGAGGAGGGTATGGCTGTTGTTGATGTGGAGGTTGTGGAGGAAACTGGTTCCCTAGATGGAAATTCCTCCATCCAGGAGACCAAGAAGTTGGTTGGTGTGGTGGTTGTGGTGCCTGAACCCAGGGATTCCAGGAGTTATAATTTTGCATGGAAGGTTGAGAGGGGTTCCATTGAGAATAAGATGAAGGGAATTGTGTATTCATGTTATGCATATTATTCCAATTATTCATGTTATTCAAAAATGGAAACAAGTCTGGAGTCATACCTTGATTTCGAGGCTGTCAGGGCTTCTTTTGTGCAATGAAGTAGGTCGGTTCCACCTCTGGAGTTGACGCCTGTAGAACAGCCTTCACTTGGGGAAGTGATGTGCATTCTTTTGTGTCATGGTTTGGCTCGCACAGCTGACACACTTCTACCTTGTCAAGCGGGCACTCCATCAAAGGGTGGTTCTTTCTACTTCAAGGACAGAACACACCTAGTATGAGATCCTCTACTGCTTGTTTTTTCTTTGCCCTCAGGACGTCGATTTCCAAGGAGATAAAGCTCATCATTTCTGTTTTGAAATTTTCAAGGAGGTTTCCTATCTCTGCATGGGTGGCTCCTCCATTAGATGACTTCTGAGTTCTGTCGAAGACATCACGTTTTAGCTTATCCCGTTTGTACCGCCTGTTATTCCTGGAGGACCCCTTGGAGTATCTTTTACATAATTCCACTATTTTCTCAAAATACTCTTTGGAGATATCCCCATTTCCTAATAGGCTTAACATATCTAGGCAATCATCCCTAATCCCGCGAAGCAGGATTATCTTGAGCACATCTAACCCCATGTTCGTCTGTCCAGCCCTTTGCATATTGTATAAAAGCCTTTCTACAAAATCTTCCAGACTTTTGTCCTCCTTCTGCACCATTTTAAACAATTCTTCTCTCTTGTCCTTGGTGTTGTAGTATTCCTGATATTTCTCCAGGAACACCTGTTTCATCCTGTCCCAATTACTAACAATTCCACCTCCTAGGCTCATGAACCAATGTAATGCATTGTCCTTCAGAGTGGCAGGGAAGAGCTTCAGCTTCTGTGCATCAGTGGTGTAGTCATAACTGCGACAGAGGATATCAAATTCGAAAAAGAATTCATCTGAATCCTCTGTTGCTTTTCCATGAAAGCGGGGCAACACCGATGATGATATATATTTTTCATAGGGTCTGTTCCTTCCGACTATTGAATTGGGAACTGAAGTGTAGTCGCCGTTCCTTCAGGCAGGGACTAATCTTCATGATGATGGTTTTCTCCCATTGCCTCTTCCTCGTCAGATTCGTGTCTGTTACTCATTCCTTCTTCTGTTTTCTCCTCTTCATTCTTCTCTTCGTTCCTCTCTTCGTTCTTCTCCTCATTCCTCTCCTCGTTCTTCTCTTCGTCCTTCCACTGATCAACAATCTTCTGATGGAACTGTGTCCACTCCTCTTCAATTACATCCTTTCCGTAAATGTGATAGATTGGACTTCGATTAGCAGATCCTGTTGTACCAACTTTGTCCTCCTCTGTAGGGGTATTTGAGGATGTTGCGGTTGTTCGTGTGTTCTCCACTGTGGATCTTGATGCTGGTGCCCCAGGATCGGCAAGGCTTCTTCTGATAGGTGTTTTCTGATGGCAAGCCCTGGTAGAAGAATTAGTTATGTCAACAAGATCGTCAATGAATGTTCTTATGCCCAATTGTGGACCTCGACCACCTGCACTGTTAGTATTTTGTGGGGTTTTGGGAGTTGGAAGATGATCACGCTTTACCCTTCTTGTATTCATACAACCCAAATCATTACAACGAAAAACTAAAAGACTGAATAGAAACAATTACAGAATGCAACTAATGATAGTGTTTAATTTTTATCCTTCCCCGGCAACGACGCCAAAATGTTGTTCACCCAATATGCAAGTGAATTACAGCTAATATACAGAGTGTGCAATATTTATTGTCAACCCAGGGAAGTCTTCTATTCAAGGATAAAATGCACTGTATATGCTTAAACACTAAATTGCTGTAAATGAACAATCATATTCTCTGTTCAGCTATGCTCATCCCAAGAATCCACTTAATCAAGTTTACCTTCTAAAGGATACAATCACAATTATCTTCTGCTCTTTCTGATCTAGAAATTGAAAGCTTCATGAATTCATATCTAGAGTACTTTTGCAAAAAATGAAATCCTGTTTATCAATCCATCTAATGTTTCACCCAACTATCTTGATCTGATTACTCTAGAAATTCAAAAGACAGAAATTGAAATTAGATCTTTCTAGAAATTCAAGGTACAAAAATTGAGTTTACTAATCTAGGAATTCAAAGTACAGGAATAAAGTTCTGCGATTATGAAAACAAAGGAACAACTTGCAAGAATCTACGGAAACAATAATTAAGGGATCTGGAGATGGACAGGGCTTGTTCAGTTACCACACAATTGCATAAGAAATATTACCTACACAGTCGACTGTTTTACCATGCCACTACAGCTTTCCAAGAGATGCAATGAATAACACACTGTCAATCCACAACTGTCACAGCTTCCTATGGAGAAATGAAATGAAACATAACACCACACGACAGAATAATTAAAATGCCTAATCTAACTTAGCAATCCCTATGGAAAGGCGGGCCCAGCCTTCACACAGAGATGCTGGATGAACACACGTTAAAAACCCTTAGATCTGAAGTAACTCTTTGTATTAAAAGACAGATCGATTACACAACTCTCAGGCACAGCTAATACAATGAATTGGCTACGGGTTCAACCCTTGGCTCAGAACAGTTCTCCATATTTATACAATGTAAATCATAACATCCTATCCCTATTATTGGGCAGCCATGAAGATCTCTGATCTTCAGGCACCCTAACAACAGCTGTTACAATCGTGGCAAGATAAAAGATAGGAAATATAGGGAAACTGTTAATTGACCCAGGAATAATGATATATTTAGATCATAGCTATACACGAGCAGCAGCACACTGTTGACCTCCAAATCCATTGCATTCTGTTGCAGCTATCTTTGTACAGCTTTGCCAGGACTAATATGCTGGGACCTCATTCTTTGGACAATGGCAGGATGGATGCTCAACTTGAGCGATGAATGCTCATCCTTTTCGTAACATGTTCAGCCCGATCTTCCTGCAGTCTATATATCTCAAAATACCTTTATAAACCATCATATGTTAGCATATTGAGAGATATAAAGCCTTAATTACCATAATCATAAGTATTTATAAAATAAGACAATAACCAATCATACCTTGGTGGATTGAAGAGTAGAGTGAGGGTAAAACATTTATTTGGCATGTTCAATGGGGTAGGATAGGGCAAAAAGGAGTAAATAAGGGTGGTCAAAAAGGGCCATTTCTGGGCCCAACAAGTACCACTAAGGTGTAAAACTGAAAGTGCAAAAAGACCTTTAGTACCACTAAAGGTAAAAGTCAAAGTGAGAAAATAATAAAATAATATTATTTTCTTTCTAATTTTGGTCCACTTACATGTGACTCAAAGGATATAAAAGAAGATCAATCCATTTCATTATTACACACACTCTTTCTCTCATAGGTGAAGGTGCTCCAACGGATGATTTCATAGGTTATTGAAGAAAAGGAAGATTGATGTGATGCCCTAGCATGGATGAGTCTAGCTAGGGCATTCATAATTATTTTCTTATAAACCCTAATCTAGGGTTTTCAGCAGCTGCAAGTTTTTATTAGTTTTGTGAGCTAGGATTTTTACCCTAACTCTCTTCTTCATCTTTGGGCAATTGCAAAATTCTACAGGCAGTCTTCTCCTCTCTCACCGGGCAGATCTAAGGTTTATGGGAAACCCTAATTCTCCTCGGGCTACCCCTCTCTTCTTTCGGGCAGGCAACGTGAGGGATCAAACCTACCTCCGCACCCTTGGGCAGCCTATTGCAGGCATACCCGTGAGGGTTTTCCCTACAACCAACCCTCGGGTAGCCTACAGGCAAGCCCGTGAGGGTAGCCGTGGCCACACAGACCCACGGGAAGCCTGTTGGCATACCCGTGAGGGTCTTGGAAGCAGCCCGCAGGACTGTCGGGTCTGTACAGACTCTCGGGCAGCCCACATGCCAACCCGTAAGGGCCTCGGGCTAGGTCGGGCAATAAAAACAACAGACGAGTAGCAGGGGTACGGACAGGAAGCAGTACAGTCAAATCCGGGCAGGCCCAAACAGTTTCGGGCAGGCAAAGATAGAAATTCGGGCAGCCTGCTAATTTTGGGCAGGAGAGAGAAGTTAGGGCAGAAAGCCTTAATTTGCTAAAAATCCTTAATTGGCAATTTTTTGTGTAATTGGATTATCTTTTGTCACTGTGGATGTGTGGTACAAACCTAGTTAGGGTTTGTGGAATTTTGAAAAACTAAGTCATCTCATTTACGAGATGAATTACTAATGCTTTTGGGGTTTTTGTCCTTTAAAGGTTTCCCTAGTGAAAAATCTTGTGTTGATATGATTTACTGCACTTGTCATTTTCTTATGTTAGTCTGCAAATTTTAAAAGTATTAATGCTAATGCTAAAAATTCAACAAGCAAGCCTCCTATGCCATAGTTCACTTGAGCTAGTAGTCTCATGGACAAGGGTTGTCTCTGGATGTCCTTTGAGTTTGTACAGTCCTCCTTCTTCTTCACCAATGACCATAGCATCTTCAAGTATCTTTCCTTTGGACCACATGAGTACTTGTCCATATATAAAAGCAATTCTATATCCTTTCTTATCTAGAGCTCAGATGGGAAGTAGGTTCTTTTTCAAACTTGGTACATACAGTACTTCCTTCATCTTCATGGAAGTCCCAGAGTCAAGCTTGTAGCTTGATTCACCAATATCTTTGATGGGATATTGATAGTCATCTCCTAAGGATACTTTCCGAGGAGAATTCTTTTCTTCAAGTCTTGATAGAGTTTGCTTCTTCCCTGTCACATGCTTTGAAGCACCACTATCAATAAGCCATGTATCTTCTCCAAGTATTACAAACCCAGAGAGTGCAAAGAATAGTACATATTTTTTTGCATCTTCTTTAAGTAGAGCTAATCTCTTTTAAGGTATTTCTTCTTCTTCTTCATCCTCATCTTTAGCTAGATGAGCATGATGTCTTTTGTTTCTCTTCTTCTTCAATAGACATTCTCTTGCAAGATGTCTTATCTTATGACAATTGTAACATTGATATTTGGAGTAGTCTTTCTTTTGATTGTTTTCTCTTTTCTTTCGAAACTTTTTGGGATGTCCATGCTCCTTGTGACTACTCTTCTTGAAGTTTGATTGTCTTCTTCTTCTAGTATGGGTGGCTAGAGCTTGATCATCTTCCTTGAGTAAGGCTTCTCTATTAGCTACTCTAGCTTCCTCTTGAATGCAGTCTTCCCATACAATGTCAAACTTCATACTTTCTTTTCTGGCACACAAATTTTGTATGAATGAATCCCAAGGTCTAGTGAGACCATTGAGAGCAGTCATAACTAGTTCATCTTCATCAAGGCTGTCTCCAATGGCATCGAGTTGTTCCTTGAAATGGGAGACCCTTGTAAATTAATCTTGAAATGATTCTCCTTTACTCATCTTGGTGCTCTTTAGTTGAGCTCTCAAATTCATCTTTCTGTTGATGTTCCTTCCCTCATACATATTTGAAAGGGAATCATACATTTCCTTTGGTGTCTCTTTAGATGAAACTTGAGGGATCAAGTGATCTTTGATAGAATCAACAATGATCATCATTGCCTTCATTATGTCCATCTGGTACTTCTCCTTAGCTTCATCTTCTTCTAGTTCTGCAACTTCATCCTTGATGTACTTATAAAGATTATTTTCTCTGAGAATAAGACCAATCCTATACTTCCATGCTTAGAAGTTTTCAATGCCTTCCAGCTTGTCCTCAAGCTTAGTGCTTGGGGCCATCCTAACCAGGAGGTCACTAAAAACTGAAATTTCTCAAAATGAAAAGCTAACCTTACCAGGAGATGCGCTTGACTGAGGCGAGTTAGTTGATCCACTTAGTTTCTGCAGATCCCAAATCTCCACCCTTCAAAACTTGCAAGGTTCCAGATTCTGCAGAATTTCTGGTTTTGTTTTTCTGCAGTTTTCTGGTTCAAGGCCAAACTAGGGTTTGGATTTCCCAGAGATTCAACCACCCAAAAACTTTGATCTAGGGCTCAATGGATGCACTCTAGGGAGGAACAACTTTCTATGCAAGCAGATCTTCAAAATTCCAACTTTTGTAGAAACCCTAATTTCTTGTCAAAGGGAGAGGAGAGATAGTTTCACCTTGTGAAAGTTGTTCTATTTAGGCTAGCTCTTATACCATGTTAAGATTTCATATGCTAGACTGGATATCATTAGTTTTTAATCCAAATTCACAACAGTAGCATATGCAGAATCATTGAAAGAAACACAATCACAAGATAGACACAATATTTATCCTGGGAAACCCTCAAGGGGAAGAAAACCCAACAAAACTTCTTTTGTATAAGATGTATAAGATAAAACCCCAAAACAGGTATTCTCCTCCTTATTGATCTGTCTCTCTCTCTCCTATGCGCTACTCAAGTGAGTGAGTCTGTGTTCTAATGAGAAACACAACTCCTCTATTTATATACATTAAGTCAACTGACTTTTACCCTAATCAAGTCGGCCCCACTAAACAGTTTGGGCCGACTTCACCTAGGAAGACTCAAAACAAAATTTTATATTATTCGTTGGGGTACTATTTACTCGACTTACAATGGAGGATTTACCTCATGACTCTATGATGACCAATTACAATAGTAACATCCCGACGGAGGAATAATAATATCTCCTTTGGGTTACATCAGTAAAATACATTTAGAATATCCTTTGAAGTTACAATATTTCAACAAC
>LPNX011089952.1:152275-168565 GCA_001517045.1 Pseudotsuga menziesii | reverse complement strand
ACACCCCTTCCTCTCTCACACACACTCTCACTACCTCTAACCCCCCCTCTCTCCCTAACCCCCCTATTACTCTCCCTACCCATAACCAACCCCTCCACCCCCCTCTCTCTCTCTCTTTCTCTCTACACCTTCTCCTCCCTTTCTTTGTCTCTCCAACTGCCCCTATCCTTACCCTTCACTCTTTGTCTCTCCTAATCCCCCTCCCCCTACCACTTACCATCCCCCATCTCTCTCTCTGCCACTACCCTATACCCCCTCTTCCCTTTAACTACCCAATTCCTCCGTAAACCCCAACCCTCCCAACCCCAATCTCTATCTCTTTCTCTCCTCCAACTCCCTTCCACCCGCTTATCCGTAAGGTAAATTTGATGTCTATAACATCCCACATGCATTTTAGCTCTACAAAGCGCGTGTGTGTTTTTGGTTTTCGTAGCACCCAAATAAGCATGAAAAGAAAATTTGAATTTAAATGAAACACACTTGTATTCCTTAACACCTAATCGAGTCTCGTCATGTGTTCAGGTGCCATCTCTCTACCTATGTGTCTACTTCACAGTTAGCTTTGGGTTAGCCAAACCTATGCTATGGAATATGGTAAACCATAGCTAATTGGGAATTTCATCAATTTTCTCGATATGTCTGTGTTTTACCACTCGTTACATTATGCTACATAATCATTTTTTATGAAATCTTAGACCCAGATAATATGTATTTCTTTTTTAAATTTGGTTTTTCTTATATAATTACTCCTTAACTCAAAAAGCTCACTATTAGTGTTTCTTCCATAACTTTTCGATTCTCAAGCATTTAAAAAAAAGGGATGTTGCACTACTAGACACGGACCTCTACATGCTATAAAAAACATTTCATGATCATTGCATCAAGACTTTCTAATGCTGCCCCCACCCTTGGCCTATTGTTTTCAAGGTTTGATCACTTGGATAATTAAACGAAAAAATTATAAATTATTAAATTTATTTTGGAAAAATAGTGTCGTACTAGTACTATTTGTTCTCTATATGTCTATTAGTTCTTGTAGATTGATTCCATCATTTTAGGCTCTCAAAGGCTACACCCTCAAAGGAATATATCTTATCATTTGCCCATTAAAAAAATATATGTTAAAAAAGATCAAACTTAAGATAGTTATAAACATTTTCAATAGATAAAATTTATATATTCGGAAAAGTGATTCAGATTCAATTCCTACATTTCATCTATTTTACTCAAACCAAGATATTCATTGTGTATGTATCTCAAAATATTCATGTAAGTCGAGAGATGCTTATTTTTGAATTTTATGTTTTACATTTGTGTTAATAGTTGATAATTCATTTTTTAGTATTTTTAGCTTTTAAGCATGATATGTGTAACTTATTTATGCTTCCATCTTCAAATTGCTTAATTTATTTTGCAACAATAAAATTATTGGAAGTTTTATATAAATTGTTAAAAAGATGTTCAAACATCAGATTGGATACTTCCATTTTGAAATTAGTTAATTTATTTTAAAACAATAAAATTATAGAATTATTGGAAGTTTCATCAAATTTGATACTTCCATTTTGAAATTGGTTAATTTATTTTAAAACAATAAAATTATAGAATTATTGAAAGTTTCATATAAATTATTTAAGTTTGTCCAAACATCACACCACAAATATGAAAGAGAATATATGGAAGAAGTAATGCATTTTTCCACTTATAATGAATCATTTGTCATAATATCATGTTTTGGACTTGTCCTAATAACTAAATGATAAATGGTAAAGATAGGATAAGATAAAATAGGTTTCATATTTTATTTCATAAAATATGTTGCATTTTTTTAATGATAAATGGTAAAATATGATGAAATAAAATATGTTTCATTTTTTTCCTTTTCTTTGGTATATCATTTTTACCAATTTTACTATTTTATTTATGAAACTCACGCATCAAAAAATTATTAATATGTCATTTTTTTTAAAATTGCAAAATTATATAAATTTAACCTTAAAAAAACCTTTTATCTTTAAATTTAGTGTTGTTTAAGTATAACCTTCTTAAAAATGCAGATTTGTATAAAACCCAGTAATTCATTTTTTTGTGCAATATTGAATCTCTGTTATCTGAATTAATTTGTCATCGGTACCTTCTCTGCTATGTTTGATGCGATGTCTGACAATGTTTGTACGATTCTACTGCCATACTGATAATTTTGCGAATGACGTACATTGAATTGTTTTCAGCCGCTGTGGGTCGTCCGTACAAAAAAATTAGTTAATTTTCAGCCATCGGTTTTATGATTGGGTCGTCCATACATGATACAGCAGTTAAAAATTAATTTGTCTGCCTATGCAATTAATTATTCTCAGCCGGACTGTTACTGGACACTTCAGTCAATTAATCCTACTGAATCGGTGGCCGTACAAATGATTCTTTCGATGTACTATGTATTAAATTGTCTATAAAATAATGGAGTAAGCTAGCTGTGGAGCAATCCTCCCTCATTGGACGGAGGAGGAGCAAAGTTAGCATTGACTTTGCTCCTCCTCCGTCCGATGGAGGGAGTTTTGCTCCACAGCTAGCTCACTCCTAAAATAATTAATCAATACTCAGTCTGGGGCAGAGTATTCAATGCAACTGTAGCAGGCATTTTCACTGTTGAATCTTAAACAGGCTGAATATTGATCGCGCAAAAATTTGGTGTTCAGTGGTTCGTGGGCCATACAGAATTTTTTCTGGTCGATCGTACAATTCGTCGTACAAAATGAATTTCTTCTTACAAAACGAATTCAATACCGAAAAATATTTTACATGCAGCAGAGTAATAAATGTTGCGGCGGCAGCAATGTGGGCCGTTGGATCTCAAACAATTGGTTGAGATCCAAAAAGGCTCACAATGCTGCCACTACAAAACTTATTACCCTGCTGCATGTTGAATATTGTTCTCCGAATTCAATCTCAAGTTTCTTCTGCAATTGTCTCTTTTTCTGGATGTGCCAAACTTTGGCATACCATTTTTGAGATTGCCTTAGCATCGTGGTGGCTTTGATACAGGTTTATGTTACGTGGAAATATGCGAGTGATGAGAGAATGAACTAGATATATATTATTAACCTATATAGATCTATTTTTAAAGGAGGGATCAAATATCTTTAAATGTAAATCATTTTTTTTTAGTATAAATTACAAAGAAGCATTTTTTTTAAGAGTATAAATTTGTATATTAAGTTTCAAATGTTTTAAATTTAAATATAAATCATTTTTTAGAGTATAAATTATAAAGAAGTATTTTTGGTTTATATAATTTGTGTAGTTTTATATATTAAGTTTTAAATGTTTTAAATTTAATTTGAGTTGAAATGTTATTTTTTATAGTATTTTATTAATTTTTATAAAATTTTATAATTTAAAAAAAAACTCTAGATAAGTATTGAAAGAGTTACCCATCTCTTTTTATTGACATATAGAATGGGCTTCTCGTGCTCAATAATATTTACCAAGTTACAGAAATATTAAATATACTCAATAATATTTACCAAGTTACAGAAATGTTAAATATATATATCAAGCAAGCTAAATTATTCATTAATATAAATGTCATTAAATTGTTAGGTACTTTATTACATAAATGAACATTACATGAACACCATAATATCTCATTGTTAAGTCAATGTTAGTGTCAATTTTTGGTGTTCAGTCTTTGTTAAGTCAATGTTAGTGTCAATTTTTGGTGTTCAGAAGGATGGGACACTTTTGTTTTGTTTTTCTTATTATGGGTATTGCATGCTTACAAAGTTCAAAATCCAAAATCCAAAATCCATTTATTCCTTTTACAGTTGACGGTTGTAGTTTGCTATTTTCATAATGCTCGCTTGATTCTGTGGTCAAATGGAAGTGTCCCCTTTTTTCTCATGGTTAGTCCATGTTAATGTCAATTTGAGGTACTCAGAAGAATGGGGCACTTCTGTTTTGTTTTTCATTTTATGGGTATTGAATGCTTCCAAAGTTCAAAAACCATTTATTCCTTTTCCTGTTGACGGTTGTAGTTTGCTATTTTCATGATGCTCGCTTGTTTCTGTGGTCAAATGGAAGCGTCTCTTTGTTTCTTACACATCGAAGGTAAAATATAGGATCAGTAGGGATTCATTTACGTGCATCACGTCACAAATCTGATTTTGATGTTGGCTGGTACAGATCTTGGTTCTGGTGAATCTGGTTTGAGCAAGGGTGCTCTTGCAGGAATTTTAATAGGCACCATCGTTGGCACAGTTGTTGTTACTTCAATTATTGTGACGATGATTTTGAAGCGGCAGGCAAAATACAGTGAAGTTGCTTCCAAAAGGAAATTTCTTGGTAGGTTGGCTTCCCCACAATAGCTCTCTTTCTCATGTAGATGTGTAGGCACATGGGTAAAGATGTGTATGTATCTAGCACGTGTTGTCATTCAAGCCTGCAGTTGCAATCTATTTGTAATCTTCTCTCTGCCACATATATGTCTAAGTTCTACCCTGTGTAACATTGAAGTGATCAGCACAATAGCTAAGATGTCTTTCTTATTGTTTTCCCTGAAGAACGAAAATAATTTGATTTATCTCTCACACGGACCTACTAGTTATAGCCACGTAGTCTCATAAAATTAGATTGTCGTTTCCTTCCCATCCATTTTTTATATTCCTAAATTTAGAAAATGCTATCTAGATTCTAGAATGAAAATTTTCTAACAGAGACATGATATATTTGAACCTAGGCAATTTATCTTCTTGATTTGATGCCAATCTTAAGTATGGTTGTTTATTCTTATAACAGCAAAAAAGCGAGTCAAATTAGCAGGCGTCAAAGATTTTGAGTTTAAGGAGATGGCATTAGCTACAAATAATTTCAGTGTCTCCGTGCAAATTGGACAAGGTGGCTATGGTAGGGTTTACAAGGGTCTTTTGAATGATGGTACAGAAGTAGCTATAAAGCGTGCTCGGGAGGGATCATTGCAAGGCGAAAATGAATTCTCAACTGAAATAGAGTTGTTATCTCGATTGCATCATCGGAACCTTGTTTCACTTGTGGGCTACTGTGATGATCAAGGGGAGCAGGTACACTAATTGTAGTTCTTAGTCTGTTAGGTTTGTTTCCTTTTCCTGGAAAATGAATAGAATGCAATATAGAGAATTTAAGTTTGTTTTACAAACAATATTATTATAGTTTTGAATGGATTGTAGGGTAAGAAGATTTGAATGGATCGTAGGGTAAGAAGATTTCAGTCCTTAAGTGCAACTTAAATAATGTTTTCCATGTTATATTTTGGAGATCACGAGAAATTGAAGGTCATTTTTTTTATAATGAACAAAACCCTCAATATTGTGATATAATTATTTAATGCAGATTCTTTGTGGATGTTCTATCCATGAATCACAAGGTATCAATTAATTATCTATAGACTTTGCATACTCATGATGTATAGAAGTCCCCAAAGGAGAAAAGAGTTTGGCAAATACAGTTATTAAAATTTAATACATATTTTTTTAGATGTTCCATTCACGAATCATAAGGTATTAATTATTGATGAACCTTGCATACTCATTATTTATAGATGATATATAGAAGTTCCCAAGGGAGAAAAGAGTTTGGCAAATACAATAATTATCTTCATCATTTAATTTTAATGCATACTCTTTGTTCAATTCATAAATCACAAGGTATCAAGGACCTTGCATACTCGTTAGATGATATAGAAAAGCCTCCAAAGGAGAAAAGAGTTCGGCAAATACAATTGAATCACAAAGTATCAACTATCCATGGACCTTGCATACTCATTATATATATAGATAATATAGATAAGTCCCCAAAGGAGAAAAGAGTTTGGCAAATACAATGATTATCGTCATGATCATTTCATAGACAGATTAAAGACCATTTTAGCCCCATACACAAGTGCATAAACTATTTGTTGTGGGACAGGTGTTCTAGTCATTTTCGTAATACAAGAAACAATTTCAGCAACATTGTGAGAAATTTATGTTCTCTAGAAGCCATAAACAAAAACCTCGAGGAAGATATTTAAGGCCTTCTAAATGCTTCGAATGAGATCTAGAGAATCGGCACATTTGGATTCGTTGCACCGAAGAGGTTGGTTGAAGCCCACTATTTTTGTTACTCAATAGAATGGTAGGTCTGCTGATAAGGTATTTAAGCACCCTAGAAGTTTATGATTAAAGCAGGATTTTATGACCATTTCACGGCATCCTTGGATCCTCCTTCTTTAGCTATGGATCTAAAAACAATTGTTATTGAGATTTTAGCAAGCCTATTGTAGGTTTGAAGTTCGCACAAGCTAAACCTCCTTCCTTGTTTTTGTCACAGTATTTCTGTACCGTTTTTGGTGTCTTAAACGTCTTGCATAGACTAGATATTATGTCTTACATACACAACACAAGATATTAGTATTATAATGTGTCAATTAAATGTTATATTTTGTGGAGCTGGCCATACACCTAAGAATTTACACATATGGAGCACTATATTGTAGATGTCCCAAAAATTCACCAAACAATTTACACCATTACTATATTGAATATTAAGAAGGGTCCCAGGGGACGACGGGGTTGTGAATCAATTCAAGAATTTATGTACATTATGTATAGTCAATTACTTGACGTGGGTAAGCACTATTATTTATATATATATATATATATTTTTAAACCGATTTGACATGGGTGGTCATTTTGGCTGCAAATGGATGTTGAGCAAAAGCATATTTTCCTTAGGTGTCTCTCATTTCCTACAATGCAGGGTCTCTGTATCTCCTTCGAATTTCTTTCTGTTCTACATGCAGCAGGACATATTTATTACTAGGTTCCTACTCCCTTCACATGCAGGTTTCGATTGATGATAAGTGGTATTGAAAAGATTTCTTTGGGGTGAGTACAGGGATTATAAGTGGTGTTGGGAAGTTTTCTTTGGGGCAAGCACAGGATTAAAAGGGTCACTTGTGACATTTGTATTCTTCCAAAATAAAAAGGGGCATTTTCCATTTTAGCATTTGAGTTTAAGGCACAATCCTTGTAAGCAAATAGATGATTAGGACAATGGTTGAGTAGCAACATGAAAATGTTTAGTCAAGCATTGTGTGTTGTTATCAAAGCACATTGAAGACATCAGGGGCCATTTTCATCTTTATAATAGTTTTTTTGACACTAAAGATTTTTTTGATTATATTAGGGAAAATTTGGGGTCTAAAATCGGTCTTATAAGAAAATGAGTCACTCCATAAGAAAAAGAGTATTGATGAGTTGGAATTCAAGAACCAATAGAATTTCAAGAAAAATAGTCAACCATAGTTGTTGACTTAGCATATTTGTCATAAAATAATACTTTTTTAATTTCTATATTCAACTTATCTACTTGTGGTTTTACTTAGATTTTGAGCGGCAACACTCATTGGATACGGAATTAAATTCCACATCCAACGAGTATCAAAACTGCATACTTTTGAGGGACCTCACCCAACGAAAAACGCGAAATAAATTAAAAATGTGTTACTTTCTCATTTTTCGTGGGGTGCAGTCCTTCAAAAGTATACGGCATGGATACTCATTGGATGCGGAATTTAATACCGCATCCAATGAGTGGTCCCACTCGAAATTTGAGTAAAACCATAGAGAGATATGTTGAAATACGAAAAAAAGTGGTTTTTTATTCTCTTCCTCTGAAATTCATAAATATTATTTTATTATTTTCCTTAGAAGTCCCATTTTAGACCCCAAATTTGCTCTATTGTTAATAAAACAATATGTACAATGTTTTAATACAAAAAAAGAGTTTTCCAATCAACCTTACAAACACTGTCAAAGCTCAAAAATGTGGGTTGGATTATTCCAAAATACCCCAGTACATAGAGTTGCAAAACTGTAATGCTAAAATAATATAAAAGGAAGTTCAAGGGAACACAAGGAACTGTTATCACGAATCTTGTAGTTGCCTCATGGGGTGATCTTATCTAGGATGGCAGAGGAAAGGAAACTAAAGTCGTGATGTACAATATCTAAGACCTATGAAAGAACTTAGATGTCACGCTAGTCAAGGATATCGGCACTTCGGACGTGGTGAAAATACTAAGCCCAGGGGGGCGTCCCTATGACCAAGATAGCCCTAAAATAAGGAAAATGAGCCAATGATCCGGGAAATCTTGGTGGAATCTCTTAGTGGGATGGTTAATTAGAGTTTAAAACAATTACTAAGAGATTTTGATCATCCAGGTGAAAAGCCCCAATTCTACCCTAGGGTTTTAAGTAGAAAAATGAGATCTAGGGAAAAACGATGAAATTAAATGAAATTGGATACTTAGATTGATTGCTAGGTGTAATATTAGACAATTGGAGGTAAAACTAGCGATACCCAGTTTGCGAAATTGAAGATACCCAAAGAGGGCGTCTTCCCCTAGAGGAATGGCCAAGTGTGTTAGATGGGAAAATGGAGCCCAATCGTCACGAAAATTCAAATTAAAAGATTTTAATATATTTCCAGGGTGGGTTTTAAGTTTCAAAGCTCGCTGCAAACCAGAACCTATAAATCTAAAAATCGAGGGTTTTAAAATGAGAGTTTCGCCTGAGAATATTATAACTAATGGAATAGAAATTTAAAACAAGAAATTATGAGTAGATCTTACCCAAAAAATCTTGTAGATGCCTAGCAAATGATGATTTATCTTGTCTCAATCAATTTGAAGCAATTTTGACAAAGTACCAAGTCGAAACGATTTGCGTAAATGAGGTAGTGCGCCCCTCTTCCCTGCACAGTCAAACTACTGAAAGTGAGATTTGCTACGCATGAAAAAGACACTGGAAATGCAAGAAAATCAGAGTGCATATCAAATATCAAAGATGCTATTGAAAAACCCTCTGATTATGAAAATGTCTTCAAGAAAAACAAGCTGTGAGATCCATAAAAACGCCCCAAGAGAAAACCCCCTCCTGCATGCAGAACACTATCTTCCAAAAATAATTGATACCTTGGAAAAATACTTCAAATGCTAAGCAAGAAAATTTTTCAATCAGAGACAAGAACATCCCACAAAGAAGATCCAAGAATTTCTGCAAAAATCTTTTTATTCAAATATCCAAAGCTAAGAGTACAAAATTTCTCGATCGGTACAATGAGGCGGGTCTCTTCTTTATATAGCTTTTGAGAGACACAAACCCTAACTTGCTTTTACATCCAACGGTTGAGATTAAAACATCATCAATAGTGGAGATCACTTTTACACGGATCAATACATGGATCAATATGACTAAGTCAAGTGGGGGGCGAATTACCTGATAAATCTTATTTTTACAACATGATAAGTCATTATTTTTGTAAGTTTGACACTTAGGGGACATGGGGGGGTCTTTAGGCCCACCCTCGTACATATTTCTAAAGATATAACTTTATTTACACACTTTTATTTTGGCCATTTTGACCAATTTCGCCCTATGGGGAACGTCCTCCCTAAGAGAGCCAAAATAATAATCAGGAGAATGAAAATGAATGAAACTAGTGTAAAAGTCTTTGGAGAGCCATAATAAATCATTTAGAAAAATTCCCTTTCCATTTCCTTGACCCACCAAGCCAAATCGATTTTCTCAATGAATTTCCTAGTTCATTTTTGGTGGTACACCCTCTGGAAAATAATAAAATCATCATGGCTTCGTCCAGGCTGAGAACTGGGGAAAAATGACTGCACTAGATGATCTGGAGACATAGAAGAATGGTATAAGTGACTACTCCTACCCCCTGGAACAAGTACTTCTCTAGGAAAACCAAACATATTGCCTTATGTAATAAAATTTGATCATTTGGCCAATAATAAAGTGATAATAATCACTTTTTAGGAGAATTGGGGCCAAACTCTCAAAACTGAAACCGTAGTATTGGTCCTGGGCATGTTTGGAACAAATATAGACCATGTTGTATTTTGAGTCACTGCCTTGGGAACCGTGCTTGACTTGGTCAAACTGGGTTGACTAGGTCAAAGTACCCAAATTGAAGGTGAGAAACTGTATCCATATGATCCTGTAAGCAGGTAAGAAATGCTCCAATGGTGTATATCAAAACGAAGCTTAAATCAATGTTATTCATAATCATGGTGACAATAATAATAATAGTAAAAGATATAACTGTGCTTTTGAAAAATCTTGGAACTTTCTGGAAGTCTGTTTTTCCATGCCATACTTACAAAGTGTAAACAATGTGCTATTGCTGGGTGAGGATGGACAACAAAGGTTGAGGCAAAAGAGTAATGACTTTACACTGACTTTGACTTTGTGATCTCTCCGAGTAATGACAAGTACACACAACCAAAGTGACATATGCATGACAAATAAACAATAGGGAATGGTGGTGTCTCACAAGTGGATGAGTTGATCTAAAAAAGTGTCCATTCAACTTTGACAACATGTCTACGACTCACATCCAAGCTAAAGATCAAGCTCTGTGAGGATTTTTCTAGGACCCTTGCGTTGAGTACACAGGAAACTGTAGTGAAGAGATCCTAGGGGACACTTAGAATAAGTTTTTTCTTACTCCATCTCACATCAAAACCTGTAGGATCCGAGAGGAATTAATCATTACATTTCAATAAGATGGCCAGTAGTCTTTAGATCTAGCATTTGTTTATCCACTGTTTTATTTGGGCCTTTAACAATTTCACTTCATAGCCCTTTTTTATTTGTGTCTAAAAACAAAGTTTGCAATTTCATTTGCGGGCTTTGCATTTCATAGTATATAGCATATAGCTCATAATGCATGTAATGATGGTAGACATATTGCTTCAAGTTTTAGTTGACAACTTCTCAGGAAACTAGGCGGAATACTCATAGTCAGGATCAAACATCGGGGGGCAACAGAACAGAGAGATCAAGGCTTCAAAACCCAACTCGCCTAAGGATAGGAACCAACACCAGCGGGTTCTCCTGGCCCAGAAGGATAAAGGATTCGATAAGTTTTGTTGCACAACTCAAAGCCGAGACACAAAACAAAATGGGATCCATCATGCATAGAGGTCAAAATGGGAAAAGGATCTTCAATCTCACAAGCATCAAACAGTCAAAGTCACAGGATAAGTTTATAATGGATGAAACTGGATGGACGGGGACAAGTGATACAAGGAACCAACCTAGCACTAAGGTTTAGTATTTGTACAAGCATGGCATGAGCAACAGTCTTCACATTGAGTCCCTTGATTAGTCATAACACAGGTTAGAGCATTAGTACATATAAGCATAGGTCACCATAATCATCTAACTTGACAAGCACAGGTGTTTGACATACATAATAGAGAAAAATCAAACCAAAGAAGCATATACCTGATCTCACCTCATATACTTGTCTCCAACTGATAAGTCCCTCTATAACTGTGTGTACCAACTCTGATCTGCTGCTCAGCTCTACAAAACTAGGTCATCACTGAAAGCATCTCAATGGACTCTTGAATCTTAGTCCTGGCAAGGAAAATCTGATGAACAAGGCTTTGAATGGCTCATGCTATAAAAATGATCCATGTTGTATCCCCATCAATAAGTTTGGCTCAAAGGAAAAGAGAAAATCTAAATGTTGCATCATGGTAGCCCAACTGCAATATATGTGATAACAGGAATGATGTCATAGCATGCACAATATATCATAAAATTATTTTATTAATGTACAACGAATGACCATAGTTGTAGGTAAGTGGGACCCAAATGTACAATCCATTGCAAGTACGTTATGGAAGTGCACAAGCAACTCCTAGTAGTGATCTACAAAATAAAAAATAGCTAAAGATCTAAGCAAGTGACCAAAACTAGCTATATGAAATAAGAATTCCAATAGTTGGCGAGGGCTCATCATAATCATCGAAGGTCAATCCTTAACTAGTCATCAAGGTATCCTGATTGAAGGACTCTCCCAACCATCTTATGTTGTTGGGGCAAGGAGCCAACTTCGACTATGCTCCCACCTCTTTTGAACCTGCCATCTTTCCTAATAAAGAGGGAATGTTGTGAGCTCAATGAGACTACACTGGTTGGGTTGAGAAGGGCTAGGTGGCTCCTTGTTCATATTGTTGTTGGGCCCACCGCAAGAGTCCAAAAGTTACTATATTGAATGTTTTGTGCTTATTATGTGATCAACAAGGACAAGCTCACACATGTTAGTGTGTTGTCATACCACCAGATTGTTCTTCAAGGTTCATTAAAATTAAGCAATATTATATTGTGTTTCTTCCATGTGAGAAAATCGAGGCAGGTTCACACAAGTCGAACACCTTAAAAATAATGCTCACACATAGATCAAAGACCAATATACCAATGCATACGTGGCTAAAACCCTCAACGAGGGACGTAATCCATAGCCCTAACCAACATGGCCACTTGAGGCAATATATTAATGCAAGAAAGAATAAAATACAGGAACATCAAGATCACAATTGATCATTGACAAATGATCATTCATACTTTTTAAATAGAGATCATGGACCAATCGAGTGTTAAGTCATGGATCAAGTGTCATTAATATTGAGGAGGTGTTGGAATTGCCAAATCACTCATGTGTAGGACATGATCATGATCGTTGGGTTAGTGAATTACAAAATCACACTAATGAAACACACTTTAATCAAATATTACATTAGATTGAGTTGACCTTAACTAACTCCTAATGTCTAAATATCCTAACACTCCACAGAAAGTAAAGAATTTTGACATGAACAAGTATCTAGGATGAATAAAACCTTATAAAAATAGGGAGATGGTTTTCTAACAAGGAATTGTTTCATGAAATGGACGTAGGGAAATATCGTTCACATAAAGACTATGCCCGGGAACACAAAAAGGTGCAAGGGGACAAAACTAGAATAGGTGTTTTAGGGTGTTGGATTGCCTAGATTGGGAGCAATGCAAGTTTTGTACCTCCAAGAATGGAAATCTTTTATCCATAGGAAAAAACCCCACAATTAGAAACCACACAAAGAAATCCTTTTTTTATTTCAAGGTTGGATTCTAGAGGCTTTGTGGAATAGTTGAATTTTTTGCTTGGACTTAATGTGTGAAATATTTTTCAAATTTTTTTCTATTTTTGGCTTGAAACAAAGCCTAGCCAAAGGAGTCAAGATCAAGTGACAACAATTGATTCTTGCTTGCCCCCAAGGTTGCACCCAATGGATAAAGTGAAAAATCCAGCGACTCATAAAAACATAGAAACTTGTTGAAAAGAAGTTTTGTGAGTTGGAAAAGTAAAGCGACAAGTATCCTAAGGATTTTGGAAGGTCAAATAATGTTATTTTTTATTAAATCGAAGCATTGGAAATTTTCTCCAAGTGGGGGCACAGTTTCAAAGGAAAGCTTGCATTTTTTGGGAATTGTGTTGAGTTTTGAGTGTTGGTTTTCCAATTTTTTTATCTCACCATTACCAAACCCACAAACCACTACTTCCTAGTTCTTTCCATTCGAGCTAGACTCTTCCTTTAGCAAGCGCGCCCTTCCTTGAGCTTGCTCTTTTCTATTTAAGCAAGGCTTGGCCTCTTATTTTTCCATGATGTTCAGAGGGCCGAAAGACTGTTGTAGCTCAGCTATTGTAGTTTGTAATACTTTTTGAAATAATAAAGGCTTTGGAGGCAGATCTATGGTGTAACGCTTTTAATGTGTGGATGGCAACTGTCAAGTGCTTATGAGGTATAATATGTCTTGTTTTCTTTGATTTATGTTGGTTGAATTTGGCCTTTGAAGGGGAGTTGTATCTCAGTAGGATAAGATTAGAAAAGCTTGTTTGCTTCATAATATTTTTTTTCATTTGCAAGTAGATCTCTTAGAATGGCATGTTCATTTTGTTTAATGCTCATGTTTTCCCATTTTCTGTTGTAGGTGGCACCAAGCTTTCAACCATTTTTGTGCAGGGATTTCCAAGTTTACAGGTGATCTCACTTGACGAAGGGGTTGATATTGCTTGCATCCTCCTCATATTCAATTTCTTGTAAAAAAAATAGTCCCTTGGTGTTCCACCAAAGCAGACTCCATGACCCAAAGTTCCCAAGCTTTCAGCTCTTTTATTCTCTCTTTCCTTTACCATTTTAAAATTAAATTTTTTCGGTTACTAGTTACTTTCAGTACTGTTAATCATTTTAGTGCATAAAAAATATCATAAACTAATTTGATTTGCATTTGCATTTATAAGTTTAGATTTGATTTTAAAATGCTTACTTTTCATAGATCTAACTCCCAAAACTAAGTACATGCATTCTATATTTTCATATCATTTAAAGTACTTGAGTTATATGCTAATTTTTTTATGATTTAATTGATTAATCTAGCACATTTAGCATAAGTTTGTTGGTTGTTTTGCAGCAATTGATGAATAGGTAGAGAGGCACTTTGACGAAATTTTCAAGATTTAAGCCATCCAAGAGCCACCCTTCTCTCTGCCTCTTCTTCGGGAAACTTTAAAGCCTTAAATTTTGTAAACTTGTGCATCCTATTCTACAAAGGAGAATAAGTATTATTTCATTGTAATAATTATTGTAACAAAAGAAGAGAGTGGGTATCCAAGCGCCCACGCCCCATCCCCACAGGGGGGAATCATGTCGTCTCTTTTTGTGGGTTGATTTTTTTAGAGTAGCTTCTTTCTTTTTCTTAGTTTAATTTTTTTCTGATTTTCTTTTAAAATTAACAAATCCGACCATGTTCCTAGAAACAAGAGGATCGGTACTGTGATTTTTAACAACACATGTTTGACTTAAAATTCTTAAAATAAACAAAGCTTTAGTTCCCGTATGCTCTTGTGAACACTACAGGCCTTTGGCTGGAACAGTGGGACAATCAGAATGGGATTAGAGTGACTAGTAATTAGTATCATCTTACAATTAATCCCCAAGTGAAAATCCGACACTTTTTTGGATATTGTTTAGACGTGGGAAAAGTATTCAAGTGAAGCAGGAACAACAAGAAAGTGACTGTGGAGCCCCGTTAGGCTACATCCTTGTTGGTGTAGTGTTGAACACAACCCCATGACTCCATCTATCCCACTTGTCATTGTGAAAACCACTTCTAAGCGAATCTGGACACATTCATCGTACCCCTTTGGTATATTTGGAATACATTCTCCCCTTAATAATTAGATCATTACCACATTAATAAAATTGATCAGCAATTAACCCATTCCCTAATCCACTCATTTAATAATTTAAAATTTACCTACCGAGACACTGCAATACTTTCACCAAGACCACACTAGCAACCCTTATACACAAGCAATCTTTTCATTGGCACGGGTCTACTTTATTTTTATGCATAAATCAAATTTTCAAGTATCTTGAATGGTTTGCATATTTGTTAAGTTGTTAAAGTAATTTATTGGCAGTGATTGGTGGGTATTATTTTAATTCGTTTTATCTTTAACTCCTAGAATAGTTGTTTTTCCTTTCATAAATTAACAACCTTAGATTATTTTTATAGGGACCACCCCCCTTGGTTTCGCTAGGAGAAAGCCTAAACGAATGAGTCAAGATCAGGTGACAACACTTGACTCTTGTTTTCCCCCAAGGTTGCACCCAATGGCTTGAAAATTTCTTCCACGTGACTCGAGGTGCGAATTAGGCGCCAACAAAGTGTAGGTTTGGGTGGTAACACTTTGGCATCATTGCTGAGAATAAAGTCAATTTAACTGATTTAGTAGACTTAACTACGATGATTTGATGAGAAGATTTATTTCGGATATTTGGCATTCTCATTTGGCAGCTCCATTGGTAAAAAAAATGTATGCATATAATTTAATTTTCAATTTTATATCAAGTATTTGAGTTTAAAGATTTGGATGGGTGGCATCATGGCATGCTAGTATGTATTATTCCTTTGATGTCTTTGGAGCAAAGTTCTCCACCATTATCGGACCTAAGAGTGGTCAAAGGGAAACTACACTATTTTTCTACTAATGCTTTAAAATTTTGAAACTCACTACACTTCGTATTTTAACTTCAAAAAGTACACCCGCACCAATTGAAGGACTTTGGTTGCTCTCCAAGATTTTCGTTCGTCAAATGGTGTTCTATGTCGATTCCCTTCTTAGCAAGTTCCGCACACTCCTTGAATCTTCTATTGGATGTCTAGAAGTCAACCTACCAGATTCATTTGAGCCAATTGAAAGAGGTGGGTGACTCTTGAGGTGCCCATACTGCTTATGCCAGAGTGTACTAATGTTTGATGCACTCATGGTCGTCAATGTATGCTCCTTAACCTAAGTCACATGACACGAGGACACAGGACACGGAGGACACGAAAATACGAGTATTCGACACAAGACACG
>LPNX011089952.1:20184-142525 GCA_001517045.1 Pseudotsuga menziesii | reverse complement strand
TTCAACAGGCTGTAGCAACACAGGCTCGCTTGATACGTAGGCAGCTCCACAGGTTCAGCAGCATGTATACACCAGCAATCATAAAAAATTTCCAGACTCCAAGTAGTATAGATACTCAACGCATATATACCATTCAACATATATATATCAGTTAGCATACATATATTCTTCAATCTATTAGTCAGTCTTCAATTTTATATCAATCAATAAAATAAAACCAAGAAGATTTAATTATTCCTCCAACGCAACCTTCAAAATAGTCACCAGACTCTCTTCAACACAGCCAGCAGTAAACAGTCTCCACGCTCAACGCAATCACACCATACAACTTCAGCATACAACGCAGCAAGCATACTACTGATAGGTATTATATATCAGTCACAAGCTGAATGAGGGCATGAACAAGCTTCATGCAATTGGTAATGGCATGAATATCTCTCTCCACTCCATGCAAATGTAAGAGAGCACAACTCCACGCACAATAGCTCCTTCACGCAGTATTCTTCACAAATGCCTTCAACTCTCTCAAACTCGAACCAAGAGAGGTGGTGCCCTTCTGCTGGAAGTACAACGCATTCAACATACGCAGTGTATCAATCTCCAACGCAGGCTCTTAGGCTCTTCACGTAGGCAGTATCTACTTCAGGCAGCAGTCTCTTCACATCCCAGCAGCCACACCAATGCTTCAGCTCCAATTCTTCGACGCAGTCACTCATATCTGAAGGTTGGAGTCGAGTCAGCCATGGTGGATAAGAGATGATGCTGCAGCACTGCAATATGACTTGAATTGGGAGAATTTGAAAGCGTATAAAGAATGAAAGGTTGGGGACATGACAGGCACGTGAGATAGAAAATGATCCCGCATAAAACTAGGGCACAATTAGGGTTTATGATATTGCAGCTAATATTCACACAATATTCACATGAAAACTCAGTGCTCAGGCTCATACAACAGATTTATTCCCCACGCAGGCTCATAATATCTCCACGCAGGCTCAGCAGGCTCATACTATCTCCACGCAATTGAACAAGTGCGTGATTCTTCAATGAGATCTCTCGGCTTTTACAAATGGCTCATGTTTACATTCAGTTTGCACACACAAGTTGAAGCAAAGTCCTCTACGGTTCCGCAGGTTGCAAAAACTTCATGATCAATTGAAGATCGTTGTATTCAGATTTGGTGGTCACAAATCCAAGAAAGAGAATAGAATGCATAACCCAACAATGAAGAACCTCACAATTTTAGACTAGCCTGTTAGGTATACGCCAAACATTCAGGAAACTATCAAGTAAAATCCTGCAACACAAAACCTCATGAGCATGAAAGGATTAGGGTTCATGATATTGTTCTATACCAATAACTCATGCACGCAGGAGAGATTGGAGGAGAAACGCACACAATGAATGCGACTGGCAGGAGGGAAGAGCAGAGGGCAAACTGGCGATGGGCAGGCAGCCTGAAGGAGCAGACTGGCAGGAAGAATGCCAGGGCTGAAATGCAGCAGGCAGGAGTTACGGCAGGAAGGCAGCCAAGCTCTGATACCACTTGTTGGTAATAACTCCCGATTCATAATTCTATTCATGGCTAAGCGTTCATTTATACATTCATGTGACGGTTGTGTTTCACCTTCCGTCCAGCCTTTTCGGCTTCCTACTATTCCTATTTATTTATTTATTTACAATATATAACCCTAATGGATTATATTCTAACAAAATATAAGATAATGTGAATATATATGTAAAAAAAAAAATCTTAAATACATAATTATATTGAACACTAAATTAATAAGCTCAGGCTCTATGCATATGCATACAACACATTGCATCACATTCATTTGGCCTTTCTTCACCTCTATTATATATGTTAGATGGACAAGAGAACATATCTCATGTTGAATGTGGAATAATTCATTTTGTAACATAATTAGTTATTGAAGAATAACTTTAGTTATTAATCTATATTTACGAAATGTCTTAGGCTTGTACATGAGACCACTAGAAAACCATTAGCGCATTCTAACATCCCCCCTTAATGATGACTAGAGGGTTAGAACACGGCTGGAGGAAGATGTCATTATGGTAACATCCACTTGATGACAACTTCCCTCATCCCCAATAAGTTGCGAAGATGGAGAAACTTCGGGTCTATTGTGGATTTGGCGAAGATATCAACAATTTGTTGTTTAATAGGACAATAGTCCAAATTGATAGCATCAACAACCAAATCCCAAATGTATTAAGTATCAAGGTCAATGTGTGTGGCTTAGGATTTGTATACTGGATTGTAAGGAAGATGGATAACACTTTGATTGACGCATCTTAGCTCAACATGAGCATTTTGAACCAGTTCGAACTTGGTATGGAAATGTTGAATCCACATTGCTTCTTTAGTTTCCCTATACTCTACTTCACAAGAAGAAAGAGGAAGTGTTCTGAACTTCTTACTAGACCATGAAATTGGACATGAACCAAGTTGTCCGTGAAATTTGACCTGAAGCAAGCCAAAAGATATATCATGCAGCAACTCTCCTATCAATAGTATCTCATGCTCGATTAAAATCGGTGTAACAAAGAAACAAAATCCTTACTAGAATATAAAACATCATAATGTATGGTTCCTTGGCTTATATCAATGTCCATTGTTTACTCTTCAAAATTGCTATTGTGCCACACATTTGCAGTTAATCTTGCAAGTAAATTATTGAATGACATTAGAATTTACATCAATAACATGTGACTAATTGCTTTGGTGTTTCATAATGCTAAGAGTGGAGGAAAATAAATAAAGGAAAAGGTGTTATGGCGACCGTGGGATCCGAAAAACAAAAAGTATGGAAACTAAACATGATACTAATTCTCATTTTGACAAGAATTGAAAATGTTCAATGACATGAATTCAAATGGGGATTCAAAATACAAGGTGTCCAAGCATCTTTTGGAAGACTTCATTAAATGAAACTTTACATGATGCATATGGAAATACAATGTTAAGATCAAGCTATGAGTTCAATCAAGGTCTCTAAAACCATCGATCGAGATTTTACACATGTTTTTAAAGACCTCTATTGAATGTTTATGTGCGGTTAGAGAAAATCTTGATCAAGCTTGCAGCTCAATCGACCTTTTCAAAACTTTAACTAAAAAAATAGTCTAGTGCCCATATTCGTGTGTGCACACGAGTATGGACACCCAAAAATTTATTTAATCAAAGTTTTTAAAATCTTGTATTGTTCATGTGAACAAGGTCTTCGAATTCAATTAAAATCAAACATAGAATTAAATGATAATAAAATTTAATAAAACATAATTTCAATTAGAAGAATGATACCTGTGGGTAATAGTAAATACCTTGAAGAAGAAACAAATAAAAGCATTACTACTTCCAATTCCTCTATATTTTATGTGTAAATATTAGTCACGAAGTAATTGGAGTTATAGATGTGATCAATCATATCTATAACTCCAATTACTCTGCAGCCCATATCTACAAATGAATATAAATTACTCTTTTCATCTATAAACATCTACTATATCTATAACCCATCTCTAATATTCTTTCACTAAATTTCTATGCAAAAAACGCAATGAGTTAAATCATGGTTTGTTGCTTATTTATATTTATAACGATTAGAGATGCTCGATCGAGATATTTTTTTTAACCCTCGATCGAGTTTTCGCTAAACCCTCAATCGAGGTCTTAACACCTCGGTCGAGGGTTTATAAAAAGCTCGATCGAGGGTTTCAGAAAATCTCGATCGAGCGTTTTCTAAACCCTCAATCAAGGTGTTAAGACCTCGACCGAGGTACTTTTTTTTGTTTTTTTTCGAAATTGCTTTGCCAAAAATTGTAACCCACCTACATGGATGCACCCTTAGATTTCCTAAAAGATCTGAGAATCCTTTTAGTTCTTTTCCAATGGTTGTCATGAGTCTTTTGCATAAATACGTAGGCCATGCTAACAACAAAATAGATAGTAGGCATCTTATGTGTCAGATGGATCACAGAGTCCATCAAGTTCATGATAGAGTGTTGCATCAATAAGGGAAGTGTCACAATCAACAACTAATTTGACCCCTGACTAAAATGATGTTGGAAAAGGCTTACGCTCACTCATAAGAAACTAGGTCAGGAAACCCAAAGCATACTTAGGATGAGAAAGAAAGATCCCATCAACCATGTGTTAGACCGGAAGTCCTAGAAAATAATGAAAGAGGCATAAGTTTGTTATTTCAAAATGTTTCTTAAGATCATTCTTCAATTATTGGATTAAGGAAAGAAGGTTTCCTGTGAGGATCAGATCATCCTTATGAAGAATAACAATGAGGGCATCATCTTCAAATAATTTAACATACAAATTTGGATAAGATTGACACCGCTTGAAACAATTGTTCAAGAAATGAGTAGATCAATTTTCTCATACCAAGGCCTAGGTGCTTGTTTAGGACCATACAAAGACTTGTTCAATTTTCATACCAAACTTGAATGATCAAAGGTGATGAAACCAGGTAGTTGTTGCATATAAAATTTTCACAAAGATCACCACTAAAAATACATTAGGGTAAATTTTAGGGGTGAAATTTAGTGTATGGACTAATTTTTTACCTTTTTCCAAAAAATATTCATCAAATTCCATTCTTTTTATAAACCGATTCGCCCAAATTCCATGGGATAATTTTTTTTACTCTAAAAATTGCCAAAATTGACGAGAAATTATATAAAATCCTTGTAAATTTGAATCTTTTTAGAAAGATATTGCCCAACATTTTATGGGGAAATTTAAGAATTAGTAAGATTCTCCAACACTTTTACACAAAAAGTATGGATCCTTAAAACTTTCTCTAAAAAACACTCTTGACATCAATTTGGTGAATTCCACATTTAAAAAATGCAGCAAGAGAAATGATGGTTCTAATTATGTTAATTTTTGCAACAGGAGCAAATTTTTCAGTGTAACCTATACACCAGTACATTCAGGTCCAAGTTTAATGCATGTTGGATACTTTTTTTGCGTCGAAGAAACATCAAATAGTAAACTCCCTAATGTTGTTTGGGCACCATTATGATGATGTCAATTAAGCGACATATAGAGTGTCGAATAAGGTGCATCACTTTGAATACGTGTCTTGAAATTAAAATATGTTACTTACACATGGCCCAAACGTGGAACAAACATGAGTAAAGAAACATTGGCACATGGCATAAACATGGTTGTTACATATCTTAAGAGACGTTTATCGCATGACTTAGACCTTATCCATGCGGTCTAAATGTGGCATCAAGATCATTTAAGAGACATTCATCATGTGGCTTAAACATATCCTAAATGTGGGGCCATCATCTCTTAGGAGATGTTGTCCATGTGGCATAAACAAGGCTCCAAGGTTGTTACGATACACCCATCAAGTGGCTTAAATGTGGTATAAACACGGAAACAACATTGCTTAAGAGATAACGTCCATGTTGGAATTTGTGCTTTTAATATTACATGTGTAATGATGTCTGGTATGATAGCATAAGATGTCTTATCAAGAATTTGAAAGCATAAATAGCTTTAATCTTATGCAAAAGGAGTTATCCCACATGCATCATGGAGAAATATTCTCCTAGTACTATTCATTGTATAAAGAGGTGGAAAATAATTTATCCCACATGTATTTAGGAATGTAATTCTTCCATAGCTCTTGTTATATAATAGAGGTGAAGGAGAGCCTTTGGGCATATGTGGAGAATTATATTCTTATGTTGATATAAAGTTGTGAAGCATATGTGGAGAGAAGATCACTTGTAAGATATACAAAAGGCTAACTTCCCCCCATTTGAGGTTTTACCACATATATATGGTGTATTGTTCTCTTGTCTCTTGTTCTTACATTATTACTTGTTGCTTGTATAGATAGAAGGATAGACTAGTATGTTCTTACTTTGCATGCTAGAAAATGTATTGCTGTATGTATGCATATTCTCAATATTCTAATAGTCCACATGTCCTAGAAGTTTAAAGTTAATTGTATGGCCATTAAGCATTAACGTCGCTTAATGGTCACTCATTAGTCATGAACTACTAATTTTACTAGATGGGGCCACTAGTTGTCAAGTTTCACTAGCTATTTCTATACAAGTTGGAACTTATCAAAAGTAGGGTAATAGCCTAAAATGTAGTAAAGATATCATTGTCAAACATACAAACATAAAAGTCAACTATGCAAAAACTAGTAGAAAAAGTGAGAAATATGACTAAAATTTGCATATAATTGACTAATTTTAGTCATGTGACTAATATTCATTTGTTGCAAGTCACTTAGAACACGACTAAAAAAATAGTCATTTATTGGTTGTTTTGATTGGCCAATTTGGTCATATATTTAATCGTTGTTTTAGTCATTAACTGTTGTTAACTGATCATGTGTTTAGTCATTTATTGTTGTTAACTGGTCATTTGTTTAGTCATTGATTATTGTTAACTTGTCATTTACTTAGTCATTATTTATGGTTAATTGGTCATTTAGTTAGTCAGTAAGTCTCGTTAACTAATCATATATTTAGTCATTGATTGTTGTTAATTGGTCTTTTTTTTAGTCATTAATGGTTGGTAACTGGTTATTTAATTAGTCATTGATGTTTGTAAATAGGGCACGGAGAAATTGAACCACCAACCTTTTTCCTATAAGACAGAAGCTTTTCCAGTGAGTTGGCAGCCTTAAATAGAATAATCAAAATTCAAAATGAATCAAAGTTACAACCAGGAACTTAAACAACAAAAAGTTGTGTTAATGATCCACAAAGTATCTACCATCCAAATATTTGCAAAACCATAATTACTAATTAAGGAAAACAAATTATGTCATTCTTCATAATTTGATAGATTTTTTTTCCAACCTTTATCTGACCACGGTGATGGTAAGCACGAAGCTTAGAAACTAGTTTTGTGGAATCTTTTGTAGCATTCATAGCTAAGAATACGAATTCCATGAACAAAATAGAAATACAAACAATTGAGATAAACAAGATAAGATTGTGAACCAAAAATGTTTCCAACCTAGAAAACACTCCGCTGATTTAGGATTTACAACCTCACCTTTGGTATGATCAAAAGAGATTATGCAAACTCTACAATAACAAGTTTTTCCCTAGAAGCTAGAGTGGTTTCCAAGTTATCTAATTATACTGATAAAGTTGCTTCAACAACACCATCATGATCAACTACCATCATATCAACTAAACAATGAAATCGTAGGCAAAGGAAGAAACAAGCTTCATGATTATTAATATCTAAAAAGAAGTCAATTATGAAAATACAATACAAGCAAACCAATAACACAAAATTCTATATATGCTTGCATACTGTGTTAGACTCCAATGCACTTTTCACAATGTTTAAGGCATCGAGCATATATCATTCCATATCATCCAACATGTAAGCATTAACACCTCTTAATATTATGGAAACTTGATTCATCACACAAAACCAATGATCATTGAGCAATTACAACTTGCTACCTAATTGAATATAGTGAGCACAACTTCTAACATCTCTTCACAACACTAGTTGGAAGGAAAGGTACAAGCATATTATAACTCTTTCTAGTGCAAAGTTACAGCTTTAATGCTTAAGAGTATAACCAAGTTTACTTACCACTCTTGAACTCTTCCCTCATTTGATTAGAATGGAATCATCAATAGTAATGCGCTCCTCTGCAACCTCATCTACATAACCAAAGAATGATGAATTGAACATTTCACCCCCTTCCATGGCATCAAATGTAAGAATCTACAAATCCAATCCAAAAGTAGAGAGAAGACTTAGTAATGAGCAATATCATGCATTGCCTAGAAGCATCTCCCAGAAAACTCCATCCATACTTCAGTTAGGCAATAATATACAAAGAATAAGAATGAAAGTGGAAAAATTGTATAAACATGGTAAGTGACTCTCTCTTATTTAGTTATCCTACAACATATTACGATAATATAAATTCATTGGCCTACATCATATCTACAACTTCAAAATAATACTTGGTGCTTTAGTTTAAATCAAATGCTTTTCAAGCAAAATTTTGATCTATTTATGATGAATTATTTCAAGTGCTTTATATTTAGATATGAATTATTTCGTAAGCATTGAAAACCCAAAATACCCTTGGAATTTGCCTCCAACCTTGGAGCAATTATGACTAATTGACTGAATTTTTTCAATCAACTGTTATCCAATTGCTTCCAAATCCTTAGGAAATTTATCTAGAGATATGCCTTGGTTCTACCAATTAGATTTCCTAGATCTACCAAATTAAGATATAATGATAGATCGAAGAAATCAAAATACTATACAGTAGCATTTCCATCTATAATATGAATGATCCAATATTCATATAATATATTTTGAATTTGATAACATCAAGTTACTCAATACTAAACTACACTTTATAATTTAAACTTCTCTACTTGTATTTTCTAAACTTCTATTTAATGTGTTGAATATTATAATTTCTTATGTTGTATTTAATTGTAAGATGTGTCAATATTTAAAAATGTTATAATTTCTAAATAAAATGGACCTTTGTATTTGTATTTATATTTCATTTTTTTTAATATTTGGAAGGTGTATATAGACGCCAATATCAATGACTTCACAACTCAACTCTTGCATAATCCTTTAGCAAACAAAAAAATTTGAGAATTCACTTTCAATAATGTGTATCTTAATAAAAACAACTGACATGATCAAGTGGCAATCCAAAAAAAAATTACTTACATTAAAATATTCAATGATAAGTTTAATGTCTAAAAATCGTTAGCAAACTTCTTGAAAGATTTCTTGGAAGATAAATCAAGTGGAAAAACATCAACTCAGGCACCCTTAGTCTCTTTAACAATATCATCTCTCATATCCTTCCCATCTTCAACATTCCTTGCACCAATAATCATATGTGCATCTCGTACTACTAGTACTCTTATTGTCTCCATTCCAATTATGTTCGCTCCCCTGCACTCAATTCCAATCAATCACAACTACCTAATGTATCCCTAAAATGCATTAAAGAGCATCATAAATTAAGATTTAAATGAAATATATAAGGGACTTGAAACCGAAGTCGGGTTGGATAATCACTTATTCTGATTGGACTAGTATAAGCAAGCTATTCTACAAGAAGGGGTTGGGTTGGACAGTCTCTTATTCTTATTACACTAAGATAAACAAGCAACTCTACAAGGTAGGGTTGGGGTTGTTATTTTTAGGAGGAAGATGAGAGAATTTTACTGTCAAATTTGGATTCAGTTTACATGTGATAATAGGTAGCTGAGGCATGGATACTAGGAAATTCATGACAATTAACTTGTGGCCTATCAACTTCATCAACTACAAGTTAAATGGTTCAAGTTAAATAGTTCTGTTGGTATATAAAAACATTGATAAGAAGCATGAACTTTTTCATTTTTAATTTGTTAAATTTACTTAATCATGAAATTATTACTAAGAAGAGAAGGAGGGAAGTGATTGTACCTCTGAAAATTGCTATGAGATTGGAAGCATTGATTCTTTGAGTAACTTCTTCAGTGGTGGACGTCGATCCAAACCCACAAGAACCAAACTTTCCTATTACAATAGAAAGAAGTGCCATCATTGAATTAAAACCTGACATAGAATAACAACAACAAATCCCTGATGTAAATATGATTATGATGGAAACCTTACGAGTCGCCACTCACCTCCTCCTATAGTCGCAATGCATCTATCCCTTGCTCAACCAGAACATTAAAAGAAACTTTTACACAAGTTTATGCATAGACTCTTAGCACCTTAATAAATTCCAGTCTCATACACTGTCAGATTATTCAGATCCTTCATAACTTAATTGCTGAGTTTGACATGAAAATATTGTTTAATAATTGATGAAGGAAAGATCAATCAAAATTTCAAACCTTCATACACACTACAAAAATACCAAAATGTTATAGGAATTGTTGTTGACTAGAACTTTCAACGTATACCACCATTTCCATGTTCCCTATTGATGAGAAGGTCATCTATATATTCTACCTCTCTCAAAAACCTCCAGTTACAAATAATTCGTATTACCAAGACCAAACAATATATGCTTTGTCTCATAACAGAACTCCGTCAACACATTTTAAATGTCAATCTGGGACTCCAAGCATTAGTTGCTAAGTTATGGGTACATAAAATACACTCTCTTGAAGGCTATCATTGGTACCAACGATTTACCCAATACATTCTCAACAAGATTGGAATCACAACACAATGAACATGCTTAAATTATTAATGGAAATTTCATAGATTCTTCACACAATCGTTTTTCTTAGTAGATCGCATGATAACAAAAGAGATCCTCCTCACTCAAGTGTGTATCATAACTTTAGTGCATTGATACCATAGAATTCATCTTCACCATAGACTTCATTGAAGATGATGTCCAATGTCTCAGTTCAAGGGATTGATTCGGTGTCCTTCCAATTAACGACCAATAAGTTTAGAATTGCAAATTCAAACAAAGGAAATATATTTTAAACAAAAATATGATCTGGATGCTCATATGTCACCAAAGAAAACCTGAAAAGAATCCCAATTGACAAAATATGGTTATTCATTCAACACAATGACAATTATGAACAAGTCACATGACTTAGCAAATCTCTCACACCAAGAAAATTATGTACATAATCACCATTGGAGTGATTTACCAACAAAACATGTCATTGACCAATTAATATTTTTAACCTAACAAACCATTCACCTCTAGAGAGAGTCGATACAATAAAATTAAAGCACACACATGGTGATATTCAAAGACATAGAAAGTAAGGTTTTCATTAAATCTTCAGAAGAGAAATCAACACAGAAATGATTAACTCTGCCTCAACTTAATATCTCTTAGATTTCTATCTCACACACTCGAGAGACTCAAAATCCAACTTCTCACATAATTGATTAGAGACAGCGAAGGTGGGACAGAAAAAAACACATCTTCATTGAAACCATATATTTGTGTGAGGAATGCTTGGACTTACAGAGTGAACCTCAAACACAAAGACCCTTTTGTTTGTACAGACTTGCGACGAGAAAAGCACCAGTAGATCAATCCAATAGAATAGCTTGATGCTAAATTATAATAGCTTTCCGAATAAATCAAACTATCCCTACTTCTATAGAAGGCACACTAAATTAGAAGCTAGTGAAAAATTAGAAAAGTAAACCACATGCATAGAATAAAAAGAACATTTAGTTATAGAAGAACTTCTCTTATGTTCATACTACTCTAGAGCGATTCCATTTGCAACTGCAGAGTAGTCATGAGGGCATTGTTTCACATAAAAAGAAAACAGTTAGTTATAGAAGAACTCCTCTTATGTTCATACTAATCTAGAGCGAATCCATTTGCAACTGCAGAGTAGTCATGAGGGCACTGTTTCACATAAAAAGAAAAAAGTAGAGAAGAAATGAAGAACAAAGTTTTTCCTTGATTATCTATAAGTTTTGAGTTCATGGGTGTTTTGAATACTTATTTGGAATATTCTTGTTGGACATATATATGAAAATAAATATTAGCCACCCATGGTGTTCATAGAGAATGATAGAGTCCAAATGTCTCAGAAATTCAACCCTTTTGAAAAGGTTTCTTAGAAACTGGGTATCTTACTAAGATATCAAAGAAATAATAATCCATAACTAAAGCCAAACTATGAGAAAAAAGTAGAGAAAAACACCACGAGATCTGCTCCTGAGTGTTATGAGCCAATATGCAATCCCTCTGTAATTGAAGATAATAGAAATGTTAAACTAAAACAAAAACCCTCAATTTCTTTTCTATGAATTTTTCATTCTCGCCCATGATGTAATTTTTTTTAATAGTCAATAATAATAATAATAATAATAATGATAATGATAATGATAATAATAATAATAATATTGTTATTATTATTAAAAACATATTAAGACTAATATTATTACTAACATTAATATTAATATTTTAATATAAAACATAATATAATAATAATAATAATAATATTCAAAACATAGTATATTAATATTAGTTTTTATAATGCGTTTGAATGGATTGATTGAATGGTGTTAGAGAAGATGGTCATTAACTCTTGAGTGGGAATCAAATGGTCTTTGTGAGTTCATGACTTTTAGGTTTGGACAAGTAGCTATACTCGCATCATGGCTTAATCAGGTAGGCACTAGTGCACATAATAAGTAGAATATAGTTTTACCAATATTATTTTAATCAATTAGAATATTACAAAATAGTGTGATATATGTATTCACTACATATATATGTAGACTATGTAGACTCATTGTTTTTTTATTTAACAATAGGGATATTTAGTCCTTTTTTAGTCAATAGAGGTATTTAGTCATTTGTAATTGCGTGACTAAGTATTTTTATCCGATGACTAAAATAGTCATTTTATGTTGATTGAGATGCCATTGATGCCAACATGAGACTTGCAATGGCCCCTCAGGTTGTTATTGATGCCACCAAGGTCCCCTACAATGGACAAGTTTGATGAACAAGTATGAGTTGATCAAGGACATTTGCACAAGTTTTAGTCATTAATTGTCAGTAACTGGTCATTTAATTAGTCATTGATGTTTGTAAATAGGGCACAGAGGAATTGAACCACCAACCTCTTGCCTATAAGACAAGTACTTTTCTAGTGAGTTGGTAGCCTTAAATAGAATAATCAAAATTCAAAATGAATCAAAGTTACAACCAGGAACATAAACAACAAAAAGTTTTGTTAATGATCCACAAAGTATCTACCTTCCAAATATTTGCAAAACCGTAATTACTAATTAAGGAAAACGAATTATGCCATTCTTCATACTTTGATAGATTTTGTATCCAACCTTTATCTGACCATGGTGATGGTAAGCACGAAGCTTAGAAACTAGTTTTGTGGAATCTTTTGTAGCATTCATAGCTAAGAATTTGAATTCCATGAAAAAAATAGAAATACAAACAATTGAGATAAACAAGATAAGATTGTGAACCAAAAATGTTTCCAACCTAGAAAACACTCCGCTAATTTAGGATTTACAACCTCACCTTTGGTATCATCAAAAGAGATTATGCAAACTTTACAATAACAAGTTTTTCCTTAGAAGCTAGAGTGGTTTCAAAGTTATCTAATTATACTGATAAAGTTGATTCAACAACACCATCATGCTCAACTACCATCATATCAACTAAACAATGAAATCGTAGGCAAAGGAAGAAACAAGCTTCATGATTATTAATATCTAAAAAGAAGTCAATTATGAAAATACAATACAAGCAAACCAATAACACAAAACTCTATATATGCTTGCATACTGTGTTAGACTCCAATGCACTTTTCACAATGTTTAAGGCATCGAGCATATATCATTCCATATCATCCAACATGTAAGCATTAACACCTCTTAATATTATGGAAACTTGATTCATCACACAAAACCAATGATCATTGAGCAATTACAACTTGCTCCCTAATTGAATATAGTGAGCACAACTTCTAACATCTCTTCACAACACTAGTCAGAAGGAAAGGTACAAGCATATTATAACTCTTTCTAGTGCAAAGTTACAACTTTAATGCTTAAGAGTATAACCAAGTTTACTTACCACTCTTGAACTCTTCGCTCCTTTGATCAAAATGGCATCATCAACAGCAATGCGCTCCTCTACAACCTCATCTGCATAACCAAAGAATGATGAATTAAACATTTCACCCCCTTCCATGTCAGCAAATGTAAGAACCTACAAATCCAATCCAAAAGTGGAGAGAAGACTTAGTAATGAGCAAGATCATGCATTGCCTAGAAGCATCTCCTAGAAAATTCCATCCAATCTTCAGTTAGGCAATAATATACAAAGAATAAAAATGAAAGTGGAAAAATTGTATAAACATGGTCAGTGAATCTCTGTTATTTAGCTATCCTACAACATATTACGATAATATAAATTCATTGGCCTACATCATATCTACAACTTCAAAATAATACTTGGTGTTTTAGTTTAAATCGAATGCTTTTCAAGCAAAATTTTGATCTATTTATGAAGAATTATTTCAAGTGCTTTATATTTAGATATGAATTATTCCGCAAGCATTGAAAACCCAAAATACCCTTGGAATTTGCCTCCAACCTTGGAGCAATTATGACTAATTGACTGAATTTTTTCAATCAACTGCTATCCAATTGCTTCCAAATCCTTAGGAAATTATCTAGAGATATGCCTCGGTTCTACCAATTAGATTTCCTAGATCTACCAAATTAAGATATAATGATAGATCGAAGAAATCAAAATACTATACAGTAGCATTTCCATCTATAATATGAATGATCCAATATTCATATAATATATTTTTATTTTGATAACCGTTCAAATTACTCAATACTATACTTTATAATTTAAACTTCTCTACTTGTATTTTCTAAACTTCTATTTAATATGTGTTGAATATTATAATTTATTATGTTGTATTTAATTGTAAGATGCATCAATATTTAAAAATGTTATAATTTCTAAATAAAATGGACCTTTGTATTTGTATTTATATTTCATTTCTTTTAATATTTGGAAGGTATATATAGAGACCAATATCAATGACTTCACAACTCAACCCTTGCATAATCCTTTTGCAAACAAAAAACTTGAAAATTCACTTTCAATAATGTGTAGCTTAATAAAAACAACTAACATGATCGAGTGGCAATCCGAAAAAATAATTACTTACATTAAAATGTTCAATGATAAGTTTAATGTCTAAAAATATTTATCAAACTTCTTAACAGATTTCCTGGAGGATAAATCAAGTGGAAAAACATCAACTCAAGCACCCTTGGTCTCTCTAACAATATCATCTCTCATATCCTTCCCATCTTCAACATTCCTTGCACCAATAATCATATGTGCATCTCGTACTACTAGTACTCTTATTGTCTCTAGTCCAATTCTGCTCGCTCCCCCTGCACTCAATTCCAATCAATCACAACTACCTAATGTATCCCTAAAACACATTAAAGAGCATTGTAAATTAATATTTAAGTGAAATGTATAAGGGACTTGAAACCAAAGTCGGGTTGGATAATCACTTATTCTAATTGGACTAGTATAAACAAGCTACTCTACAAGATGGGGTTGGGTTGGATCGTCTCTTATTCTGATTAGACTAAGATAAACAAGCAACTCTACAAGGTAGGGTTGAGGTTGTTCTAATCAAATGAAAAAAACATATTTTTAGGAGGAAGATGAGAGAATTGTACTGTCAATATTCAGATTCAGTTTACATGTGATAACAGGTAGCTGAGGCATGGATACTAGGAAATTCATGACAATTAACTTGTGGCCTATCAAATTCATAGACTACAAGTTAAATGGTTCTATTGGTATATAAAAACATTGATAAGAAGCATGAACTTTTGCATTTTTAATTTGTTAAATTTAGTTAATCATGAAATTATAACTAAGAAGAGAAGGAGGGAAGTGATTGTACCTCTGAAAATTGCTATGAGATTGGAAGCATTGATTCTTTGAGCAGCTTCTTCAGTGGTGGAGGTCGATCCAAACCCACAAGAACCAGGCTTTCGTATTACAATAGAAAGAAGTGCCATCATTGAATTAAAACTCGACATATAATAACAACAACAAATCCCTAATGCAAATATGATTATGATGGAAACCTTGTGGGTCACCACTCACCTCCTCCTATAGTCGCAATGCATCTATCCCTTGCTCAACCAGAACATTAAAAGAAACTTTTACACAAGTTTCTGCATAGACTCTTAGCACCTTAATAAATTCCAGTCTCGTACACTGTCAGAGTATTCAGATCCTTCATTAACTTAATTGCTGAGTTTGACATGAAAATATTTTTTAATAATTGATGAAGGAAAGATTAATCAAAATTTCAAACCTTCATACATGCTACAGAAATACCAAAATGTTATAGGAATTGTTTTTAACTAGAAATTTCAGCGTATACCACCATTTCCTTGTTCCCTATTGATGAGAAGGTAATCTATATATTCTACCTCTCTCAAAAATCTCCGGTTACAAGTAATTTGTATTACCATGACCAAACAATATGTGCTTTGTCTCCTAACAAAACTCTGTCAACACATTTTAAATGTCAATCTAGGACTCTAAGCATTAGGTGCTAAGTTATGGGTACATAAAATACACTCTCTTGAAGGCTATCATTGGTACCAACGATTTACCCAATACATTCTCAACAAGATTGGAATCACAACACAATGAACATGCTCAAATTATTAATGGAAATTTCATAGATTCTTCACACAATCGTTTTTCTTAGTAGATAGCATGATAACAAAAGAGATCCTCCTCACTCAAGTGTGTATCATAACTTTAGTGCGTCGATACCATAGACTTCAATGAAGATGATGTCCAATGCCTTAGTTCAAGGGATTGACTCAACGTACTGCCAATTAACGACCAATAAGTTCTGAACTGCAGATTCAACCAAAGAAAATATATTTTAAACAAAAATATGATCTAGATGCTCATATCTCACCAAAGAAAACCTGAAAAGAATCCCAATTGACACAATCTAGTTATTCATTCAACACAATGACAATTATGGACAAGTCACATGACTTAGCAAATCTCTCACACTAAGAAAATTATGTACAGAATGACCATTGGAGCGATTTACCAACAAACCATGACATTGACCAATTAATATTTTTAACCTAACGAACATTTCAGCTCTAGAGAGAGTCGATACAATAAAATTAAAACACACACATGGTGATATTCAAAGACATAGAAAGCAAGGTTTTCATTAAATCTTCAGAAGAGAAATCAACACAGAAATGATTAACTTTTCCTCAATATCTCACAGATTATCTCACACACTCGAGATACTCAAAATCCAACTTCTCACATAATTGATTAGAGACAACGAAGGTGGGACGGAAAAAAACACATCTTCATTGAAACCATATATTTGTGTGAGGAATGCTTGGACTTACAGAGAGAACCTCAAACACAAAGACCCTTTTGTTTGGAAAGACTTGTGACGAGAAAAGCACCAGTAAATCAATCCAATATAATAGCTTATGCTAAATTATAATAGCTTGCCGAATAAATCAAACTATCACTACTTCTATAGAAGGCACACTAAATTAGAAGCTAGTGAAAAATTAGAAAAGTAAACCACATGCATAGAATAAAAAGAACAGTTAGTAATAGAAGAACTCCTCTTATGTTCATACTACTCTAGAGCGAATCCATTTGCAACCACAGAGTAGTCATGAGGGCACTGTTTCACATAAAAAAAAAGAACAGTTAGTTATAAAAGAACTCCTCTTATGTTCATACTACTCTAGAGCGAATCCATTGGCAACTGCGGAGTAGTCATGAGGGCACTGTTTGACATAAAAAAAAAAAGTAGAGAAGAAATGAAGGACAAAGTTTTTCCTTAATTATCTATAAGTTTTGAGTTCATGGTTGTTTTGAATACTTATTTGAAATATTCTTCTTGGATATATATATGAAAATTAATGTTAGCCACCCATGGTGTTCATCGAGAATGACTGATTCCAAATGTCTCAAAAATTCAACCATTTTGAAAAGGTTTCTTAGAAACTAGGTATCTTACTGAGATATCAAAGAAATCATAATCCATAACTAAAGCCAAACGATGAGAACAAAGTAGAGAAAAACACCATGATTTATGCTCCTGAGTGTTATGAGACAATATGCAATCCCTCTGTAATGGAAGATAATAGAAATGTTAAACTAAAGCAAAAAACCTCAATTTCTTTTCTATGAATTTTTCATTCTCGCCCACGATGTAATTTTTTTTTAATAATCAATAATAATAATATTAATATTGTTATTATTATTAAAAACATATTAAGACTAATATTACTACTAACATTAATATTAATATTTTAATATAAAACATAATAATAATATAATAATATAATATTCAAAACATAGTATATTAATATTAGTTTTTATAATGGTTTTGAATGCATTGATTGAATGGTGTTAGAGAAGATGGTCATTACTTCTTGAGTGGGAATCAAATGGTATTTGTGAGTTCATGACTTTTAGGTTTGGACAAGTAGTTATACTCACATCATGGCTTAATCAAGTGGGCACTAGTGCACATAATAAGTAGAATATAGTTTTACCAATATTATTTTAATCAATTAGAATATTACAAAATAGTGTGATATATGTATTCAGTACATATATATGTAGACTATGTAGACTCATTGTTGTTTTTTTAACAATAGGGATATTTAGTCTTTTTTTAGTCAATAGAGGTATTTAGTCATTTGTAATCGTGTGACTAAGTATTTTTATCCGATTACTAAAATAGTCATTTTATGTTGATTGAGATGTCATTGATGCCAACATGAGACTTGCAATGGCCCCTCAAGTTGTCATTGATGCCACCAAGGTCCCCTACAATGGACAAGTTTGATGAACAAGTATGAGTTGATCATGGACATTTGCACAAGTTTGGTATGGGGTGTGATCACCCTTTACCCACACACAAGGGCCATTTGGATGATAGCTTGATGTTTGATTGATTGGAGATACCCACACATGTGGTAGACTGGGATTGGATCCCATTCACTAATGGTGTGCGCCTTGTAGCACACGGAGGTACAAATGACCGATTCTGTGGTAATTTGTTGAAAATGTCATGACTGGATAGGGTCATCAATCCCACATACTTGGTATGTGCCACTTGATGTTCATGGAGCCTAATTCTTGCACTTGATGAAGACCTTAATGCCTCTGTATCCCTTTTTGGGGTCATGGAACCCTTGGAGATGGTCATTATGCATGAGAAGGTTTGGCACCCACATACATGGTGGTATGATGGCTCTTGGACATTATATGATGGTCATGATAGAGCTTGAATGTACCTTTATACTTGATGATGGAGTCCTATGTGATGGGTTTGAATTCCATGGAAAACATCTTGTTTAAATATTATATAATATCTTTGAAAGAGTCCTTGAAACCCTTGCATGTGGTGCCTTGAGTTTTGAACCCACACACTTGGTAACTTGTTGATGGTGATGTATGGTCCTCTTTGTGGTTATATGGCTATTAAGATGTTTATGGAGGTGGAGCCCATGGACATGCCTTGATATGTTGAAGAAGACTTTGAAACTCTTGTAGTTGGTGGTATGGTCTTTGGCACCCTCATGTGTGGGGTCTTTGATGTCATGAATAATTTGAAGAATTTAACGGTATTGTACCATGTATTTGCAAATAATCCCATAATAGAGAGATATTTCTCATCAAGACCTTTCCATTGATATGTGGAGTGTATCCTAACTCCTTATGGTTGATGATTTTTTATTTTTTAAAATTAATGTATTAATTTTCCCCTTTATAATTAGGTCGACCTGCTAAAATAATTCAATTGATACAAGTCGACCAGACATGTGAATAAATACTCCATGACCTATATAAATAGAAGACCAAACATTTCATTTGCTCATGAATCAAGTGTCTCTTTGGTATTTCACAACTCTTAGAGAAAAGTACGAAACTTTGTAGAGGAGAAATTTTTTGGTGTCTTCGAGGATTGAAGAAATTCACTAAAATTGGCATAACTTTCTCATACAGAATCATAATTACAAAAATATTGGCTCATTGGAAAGCTTGTTTCAAGGGATATTTGATGACATGATATAGATTTTATTTTGGTTCCTCTATTGTTTTTTCATATTGTGATCTTCGAAAAGGTATGGTTCATGCTTCTAGGTTTCTCTTATGTTGGCATGATGAGTATGAGCAAATCCTTGAGTAGCAGGTTTGACAGATTGATGACAGGGACATGTTAATGACAATCAAAAGTATATGATTGAGTGGTAGAAGTGTTTCTTGATTGGAAAACTGAGTCATGCAACCTTGGGGATTGGATTCCTCAACCCTTTCTCAGTTGGACCTAAGAATACCAAGTTGGGTCTTAGATTATGATTTGGTGTTCTTCTTGTCAGTTGGTGCTGATATAATTGTGAATATTGAAGTCTTCCATCAAAATATAAAACAAGTTTATCATACAAATCTTATTTCCTCTCTTATTGTGATTCAGTGATCTAGTGGATAACATGTTTATGATTCATTGTTGAATAAGTTGATGAATGCTTATGTAATAATGAATTAATTAGTAGAATAATGTAGTGATAAAATTTGTTGATTAATAGAAGTTGAAAAATAGGTTAAATTGTCTTCACACTGATTCACCCCCCCTCTCACTGTGACTGTTGTGTCCAACAATTGGTATCAGAGCCGACGTTCACCACAAGCCTTGCAAGCTTGAAGGAGATCCATGGACACACAATAGAAGCAAAAGAAGAGTCCTGAAGCAATGATATTCCAGTATTTGATGTGGCATATTATTTTGGTTGGAGGAGCAATATGAAATCCTACTTGAAGAAGTTTGGTGTTTGAGAGATTGTGATTAATCCACCCATTCCATCCAATAATAAGGACAAGTCAACTACACAAAAATAAGCTAATAATGACAACAACACCGCCTTGAATTTCCTCATGGATGGACTTCCCAGCACAGTTAAAGAAAGTGTAGGGGAATACACTTCAGCTAAAGACATATGGTTTAAGTTGGAAAGAGAATACCAAAAGGGAAGACAAGACATTGAAAAGACGAAACAAGAAACATAAGTCAATCCCCCTAAAGATATAGAGCATGAAGAAAAGAAAGAATTGGACTCCAGTGAAGGTATGGATTCTTTTGATTGTAATAGTCGTATATGTGATGAAATTGAAAATGTTCTCGCAGAAGATGATGAATATCTATCAAAGGCTACAAAGGAAATAAATCACACCTTTTTTAATATTGATCTCAAATCCAATTGGTTCATGAACACAGTCAATCTAAATCAGAGTGACTTCATGAGGTTTAAAAGGAGAATCGTGGACTCTTTGAATAAATATCAACACAAGACCATGATACTGAAAGTATTACTTCTAAAACTTAAGCACAAGGATGAATCATTGCAGGATTAGCTGGAAGACAAGAAAGATGAATTTGAAAGACTAAAGATTGAATTGATCAGTCAAGTAGAAGAACAAGAAGATCATGGTGAAGATTCAGAAGAATTTGAAGAAACAAGGAAGGCTAATTTTGATATGAAGACTCAACTGGAAGAAGGCAAGAGGATGGAGGAAGTATTGAGACACTAGTTGGATGAAAAGGAGAATAATTTACAAAAGCTGGAGATGGAGGTAGTTAGTCTAAGAAAGAAGGATAAGAACTATGATGCATATGTCAAGTTCAAAAACAGTTCAGTCATCTTGGATGAGATATTGGATTGTCAAAGATCTCCATTTGACAAATCCAATATTGGATACAACAAGGAAAGAGGAAAATATGTGGTTGGCACGTGGTCTCCTAAGACCCATGAAGCAATCTCTTCTGCGTCCAAGAATGAAAGCAAAGATCCTTGTCAAGAACCTGCACAACACAAAGAAGACTTCAAAATATTAGAAAGAAATCAAGAAGTTAGTCCCACTCCTAAATACAAATTCAGAAGAGATACAACTCCAATATGGAATCAGGCATCTAGATATGAAAATAGTTTCAATGGTTATTTCTATTAATGTAATGATTTTGGTCACAAATCTATGGATTGTATATTCAATGATAAAATAAGTGTTGGAAGTTCCAACATCATAGTCAGGTGTTGGACATGTAACCATGTTGGTCACATTGTTGCATATTGTCGTACTAAGAGACGTTATAGTTGTAGTGACTTTAGGCACAAAGCTCAAGATTATATAAATTCAGGAAGAAAACCTATGAGGAATGCCTCATACACACCCACAAGAAAATATTATGAACCATAGAAGAATAATAATGTAGGGAGAAATACAGCTCAGAAGAAAAATACTCATAATCAATGACACTCCCAGGTATGGATGAAAAAAGAATAAAATGTTGAACATGGATGAATTGGATCAGTGTAAAGAAGATAGTTTCCATGTGGCAAGAGAAGTATGAGGTCTCTCAAAGACCTTGACCACATTGAGTTCACAGAGTTTGGAGGAGGAAATCAAAGGTGAGAGAGAGAAGCGGATGGCTCTTTCATTAAAGCAAGACAGGTCCTTGGATCGTGATATAGCTATGCATTTTGATAGGGGAAGCGACGATCAGTTAGTAGTGAATTCAGATACATATATGTGGTCACCCTTTTACATTGATTCCAAAGGGGGAGAAATGAAGATAAAAGGGGGAACATGATCATAGGGGGAGCATGAGTTGTTGTCATCAATGAAAAGGGGGAGATTTTTTATTAAGTTTTCATTGATTCCAACATGGGACTTGCAATGGTCCCTCCGGTTGTCATTGATTCCACCAAGGTCCCCTATGGTGGACAAGCTTGATGAACAAGTATGAGTTGATCATGGACATTTTCACAGGTTTGGAATGGGGTTTGATCTCCCTTTACCCATAAACAAGGGATAACTGGATGATATATTGATGGTTGATTTATTGGACATACCCACACATGTGGTAGCTTGGGATTCGGATCCCATTCATTGATGGTTTGTTCCTTGTATCACATGGTGGTATAAATGACTAATTATGTGGTTATATGTTGAATAGGTCATGATTGAACAGGGTCATGAAGCCCACATACTTGGTATGTGCCACTTTGTCTTCATGGATCCCACTGCTTGCACTAGATGAAGGCCTTGATTCTCATGTAGCCCTTATTGGGGTCGTGGAACCCTTGGAGATGGTCATTATGCATGAGAAGGTTTGGCACCCATATACATGGTGGTATGATGGCTTTTGGATATTTAATGATGGTCATGATATATCTTGAATGTACCTTTCTACTTGATGATGGAGTCCTATGTGATGGGATTGAAGTCCATGGAAATCATCTTGTTTAAATATTATATGATATCTTTGAAAGATTCCTTGAAACCCTTGCATGCGGTGCCTTGGGTCTTGAACCCACACACTTGGTAGCTTGTTGATGGTGATGTATGGTCCTCCTTGTTTTTATATGGCTATTGGTATGTTGATGAAGGTGAAGCCCATGGACATGCCTTGATATGTTTAAGAAGACTTTGAAACTCTTGTAGTTCGTGGTATGGTCTTTGGCACCCTCATGTTTGAGTCTTTGACATCCTAAATAAAATTGAAGAATTTAAGAGTGTTATACCATGTATTTGCAAATAATTCCATCATAGGGAGATAGTCATCATTAATCCCTTTCCATTGATATGTGGTTTGTCTCCTAACTCCATATGGTCGATGACTTTTGTTTTTTTAAGTTAATGTATTAATTCCCCCCTTTACAAGTAGGTCATCCTACTAAAAGAATTCAACTAATACAAGTCAAAGAGACATGTGAATAAATCCTTCAGGACCTATATAGAATACCAAGCATTTCATTTGTTCATGAATCAAGTGTCTATTTGGAATTTCACAATTCTTGGATAAAAGTGTGAATATTTGTGGAGAAGAAATAATTTTTGGGCATCTTCAAGGATTGAAGAGATTCACTAAAATTGGCATAACTTTCTCATATGGAATTAGAATTACAAAATTATTGGATCGTTGGAAATTTTGTTGCGATTCCTATGTGATGAAATAATCTAGAGTTTATTTTGGTTCATATATTGTTTATTCATATTTTGATCTTTGAAAAGGTATGGTTCATGCTTCTGGGTTTTGCTTATGTTGGCATGATGAGTATGAGCAGATTCTCGAGCAGTAGGTTTGACAGGTGGATGACATGGACAAGTTAATGACAATGAGAAGTATATGATTGCATGGTAGAAATTTTTCTTGATTGGAAAGTTGAGCCATGTAACCTTGGGGATTAGATTCCTCAACCCTTTCTCAGGTGGACCCAAGAAGACCAAGCTGGGTCTTGGATTAGGTGTTGGTGCTCTTCTTATCAGTTGGTGCTGATGTAATCACGAAGATTGAAGTCTTCCATCAAATTATAAAACAAGTTTACCATACAAATCATGTTTTATCTTTTATTGTGACTCACTGATCTAGTGGATAACATGTTTATGATTCATTGTTGAATTAGTTGATGAATTCGTATGTAATAAAGAAGTAATTAGTAGCATAATGTATTGATGAAATCTGTTAATTAATAGAAGTTGAAACATAGGTTAAATTTCCTTAACACTAATTCATCACCCCTCTCAGTGTGGTCGTTGTGTCCAACATTTTATTTAGTCATTTTTAGTTGTATTTCTCTAATTTAGTCATTTTAAGATTAAAAGCAATCACATCATTTTAATTGTGTAGTCATTTATCTCACTTTTTCTACTAGCGAAATTTAATATAACCATAAATCATATGGTATAATGTGTTTTTTGAGTATATATGAATTACTTAGTCATCACTTCAAAATGCATCATGACAATGTAATAGTTGTATAATAAGCACAATTTTACAACAATATCACACCTTATGCAAATTAAATAAATGTTTGTACTGACATGAAACAATGATTCTTTGCTTTAATCAAGAGGAGGAAAGGCAATAATGGTAAGCAATTTTATCTTAAATTAGCAAACGTCTCATAGTATTTAGTAGAGGTTAGGGAATTAATATGAGAAATGGAATTAAGAAATGAAGAAAGATAAATGCACTATTAGAATATGGTGAACATATGAAATAATATAATAACACAATATAAACTATGGAAAGCATTACTGGTCTCTCTTTCTATATATCAAGCAACATAAAACATGAAATAAAATTGGAGAAAAAAGAACAACAAGAGAACATTGATATACATGGTTCACCCATTATGGGTTATTCCCACGTGAAGGGTTGCATATTCCATTATTTTGAAAATAGATCTCCAACATTGCATGACACCCTCACATGCATCACATCATGCTCCATCACCCAATGTCACAATAATGTGTGTACAAATGACATACTCAACATGTGATGTGTGATGAACTACAATCAACACATACCCAAAAGGGTCTCTTTCTCCTGTCTTATATTATACCAAGAGGTTTGGATTATAATACATCCCATAACACATGTGGGATAAATGAATTTCCACCTCTTTATATAGAGAATGGTTACAAAGGATATAATTACAATGATGCATATGGGATAACTGTAGTTTATAAAATAAAGTTAGTTTATTCTTTTAAATTATATTTTACCAATATATCACATAATTCATCATTACATATTCTAACACTCCACCTTAATGATGAATGGGAGAAAGAATACAAATGGTAGGAAGGTGGCAACACACCAACATCTCCCTTGATGAAAACTTGCATAATGCTCCTTAATATGTGAATACAAACACACTTCGCCTCATGGAATTTATGAGACAACGTCTGCTTCTCATGAAATTGCATCAGAACCAAGTTGTATGATGAATGTTTAGACAACAAAATAGCAGCGTATGGACAATACAACAGAACATTTGGCTGCTACAAACACATCATAACCTGTAACACAACTGATATCTAAAAGAAATATGCAAAAGGAAACATGGTGAATACAAGAACCTTGGATCCATACATCTAAACGGTCTTCAGAGAGCTCTTACTAAATATTACATTATGAATACAAGATCGGAATGGTATATCCATCGAAACACGATCCAAACAAACAGTATTCACAACCAACTGAAATATGCATGAACAACAAAAGATTGATGTCCATCATACAAAATTACTGAAACATTGTGATATAATATGATAAAATTACAACATTACATTCCTTCTTGATATCAACCATCTTTGTTGTAGTCAAGGATAAGCTAAAAAGAGAACAATGCTAAAAAACCAAAGATCTGCAACCATCATATGCTTAAACAAGGAAGAAATAGTAGAATCAAGCTATCCCACAACATAGATAGCTAATCTACACAAAATAATTTCCAAGAGTAAAGCATATAATAAACATGAAAAGCCCAAAAATCATAGTAGATTATAAAATGGCATTGCTCAAGAACATATAAATAATAGGAATTAAATCTATGATATCGCTTCTATGCAAGACCATATAAATTTTGAGTAAAAGATTATCAAAAAAATACATGACATGATATAATAAATACAAGAGAAGAATCATGAGTGAGCATAATAGGTACCAAGATAAAATAATGAGCTAAGATATAACTTAAATATATGAAAAATATAACCATCAAGCAATTAATCTTAAGCATAGTTTCGTCTCTTGTTGACACCATGTTAATATGCAAGAGATGAATGCCCTGAAAATGGCAATGCTTCCATAGGGAACATTAGAGACAAGAAACAATGTCAATGATTCCATATAGGAATGCCAGATATAAGTAGGAACAAGACAAACTCTTCAATCATAAGAACATAAATATCAATGCAACAAGAACACGACGGTGCTCATGACAAAGATTTCAAGATTATAAGATAGTTCAAGGCCATATAAATATTGAGTAAAATATGATTGAAATAAACATGACATGATATATAAATATAGATAAAATTGTTTAACATGATCAACATATAACATACTAAGATAAATTCATGATATCGCTTATAAAATTATGAAATAGCAAGTCATTAATTGCCATAATCATGGGTTCATCTCTTATTGAGATCATGTTAATATGTAAGAGATGAAATGCCTAGAAATGTCAATTATTTCATATAAAAACATTAGAGACAACACATGTCAATGCTTCAATATATAAATGTTAGATACAAACAATACAAGAATGAGATACAATCTCTACAATACAGAAAAATTAACTGTACCCCGATTAAATAACTTAGTATGACAAGCCAAAAATATGATATCACATAGATTCAAAAAAATGATTTTACTCAAGAAATTATTAGCAAGAGCATATAATGATCATAAACAGATTGCTTATAAAAACAATGAAATTGCTTTTACACGAAGGTCAGGAATAACATATAATTAAAACAAACAATGATAATAATATAACACATATAGAAGCATCATTATCATTATTAGAAGAGTGATACCATGTTAGAATATTGAGAGAAACATTGATCAAATAAAACAATGATATCACTTATAAATATGAAAATATAGTCATCAAGTAACTAATATCTAAGCATAGTTTCATTTCTTGATGTCACCATTATACCATATTAAAGATCCATGCCCTTGAAAATGTCAAAACATCGTCCACACAAAGAAGGTTAGAGACAAGTAAAACATGAACAAGTCAACCTTTGTAAACATGATGAATAAGAACAAAAACCCTAATGTAAAGAGATCAATAAGCTCATGACAAGAATTTCAAGATAAGAGATGAATAAAACCAGAAATGTATCATTGAAACCGAATCCCAACAGCTACTAAAAGACATATATGTCAATTTGCAACAAAAAACCCGAAAGTAGAAAAATAGAAAATTTAAAATGACCATAAATCAGTCAATATTTCCCAAAAAAAATATTAAAACATGTTTTCGGAAATGGAGTAATCATCTTGCAACCACTTACATAGATAAAACAAAAATATGGGAACTCAATTAAAATATATTCACTCCATAGTGCTCACGCCGTCACAAAAAAATAGAAAATAGTTGATTTTAAATTAGTGATATCTCCACCATACAAACTCCAAATGAGAAGAATGTTTTTTAAAAATTGAGTATTTTTACAAGAAGAACTCAGATCTGCCATTTTTTTCTTAAAAATATGCAAATAAAGGGTCAAAAAAATATGAAAGTCACTACCCAATTTTACCTTAAACACATTTCCCCAAGGATTAAGGTTTGAAAGAGAAATAATCAAATATATAGAATAAAGCCCAGATCTAAAAAACCACCTCTTGGGTATTGTAGATTGGGTCACAAAACTACAAAACAATGAAGATCCCATGTAAAATCATGAACATATGTTGCTTAAAAATGAAAAAATATTTTTTTTACTGAAGAAAATAGAGCATAACAACCTACTCTAATACCATGTTAGGATATCGTGAATATATGAGATAATATCATAACAAAATATAAAATTTGCAAAGCATACTAGTATATCCTTATATATATCGAGCTACAAAAAACATGAAATAAAATTGGAGAAAAGATAAAAAAATAAGAGAACATTGATTTACATTGTTCACCTGTTATGGGCTACATCTACGGGAAGGGTTGCATCTTTCATTATTCTAAAAATAGATCTCCAAGATTACATGGCACCCTCACATATGCATCACATCAAGCTCCATCACCCAATCATGTCACAATCATGTGTGTACAAATTACATACACAACATGTGATGTGTGATGAACTACAATCAACACATACACAAAAGGGTCTCCTTCACCTCTCTTATATACCAAGAGGATGTATTACAATACATCCCATAACAAATGTGGGATAAATGAATTTCCACCTCTTTATATAGAGAATGGTTACAAAGGATATAATTACAGTGATGCATGTGGGATAACTGTAGTTTATAAAATTAGAGTTATTTTATGCCTTTAAATGATATTTTACTAATATATCACAAAATCATAATTACATATTCTAACACTCTTCCTTAATGATGAGTTGAAGAAAGAATGCAACAAGGACGAAGGTGGAAACACACCAACATGCACAAGGCCAACGCTACGTATAAAAAAATTTGTTTGCATATGTGATTTTCGATTCAATGACAAAAACAATTTCCTTAAATGGCATACCCTATAGGTAAATCTCGTAGTGATGACCCATAGGTTCTTTTCAAGGAAACTTATGGGAAAGTGCTTACGTCTGCATTATATCTTCAATATTTTCATCCATGACTATACAACAATCGTTGCCTAGAATTTAATCATTTCCATTAGCCATAAGTATTTATTTTCCACATTTTTTTGACATATGAATAACTTCTATATCATCATCTACTATATATTCTAACAATTACTAAAACCATTGACATACGAATCAAATATGAAAGGTTAAGTTAAGAATATTGTACAAGAAATAGTCTACAAGGAGGGTAGAATGTAGTATTCCTTCTACAAATCAATAGAAATGTAGAATCCAAGATTCGACAATTCTCTACTCCTTACAATGGTAACATTGATTTTATAATAATGTGAGATATGGATCCCTAAAATATTGGTAAGGCCAGTACAACTTACTTGAACTGTTAAGATTTCATATTCTAGAATATATATCATTAGTTTTTATTCCAAATTCACAACATTAGCATATGAATAATCACTGAAAGAAACACAAGCACAAGATAGACACAATATTTATTTTGGGAAACCCTCAAGGGGAAGAAAACCCAAAAAAACTTCCTATATATAAGATGTATAAGCTAAAACCCCAAAACATGTATTCTCCTCCTTGCTGATCTCTCTCTCTCTCTCTCCTATGTGCTATTCAAGTGAGTGAGTCTGTGTTATAATGAGGAACACAAAGGGCCTCTATTTATACACTTTATGTCCACTGACTTTTACCCTAAACAAGTCGGCCCCACTAAACTGTCTAGGCCAACTTCACCTAGGAAGACTCAAAACAATATTTTATATTATTCATTGGGGTAGTAATGACCCGACTTACAATGGAGGCTTTACCTCGTGACTCTATGATGACCAATTACAATATTAACATCTTGACGGAGGAATAATAACATCTCCCTTGGGGTACATTATTAAAATACATTTAAAATATCCTTTGAAGTTACAATATTTAAACACTCCCCCTTAACAAGAAGGGTATTCTACTGACAACATCATCATTAACTATAGGAGTAACAAGAGATAGTATCTTCCGCAATTTCAAGGTGATACATATATACGTCATAGGAATTTTTCAATATTCATCGATAATTGGAACAGTTACTCTTCAATGTCTTCATCTTCTGCAACATATGATCACTTGATCCTTTTGCAGCAACACTTCGATCTTTCGATCCTTCATAGCAGTAGCACTTCGATCCTTTGTAGAAGCATTTTGATCTTCTGATCCTTCATAGTAGCAGCACTTTGATCCTTTGCGATAACACTTCGATCTTCTTGATCCTTTATAGAATCATTTCGATCTTCTCGATCCTTTGCAATAGCACTTCGATATTCTTGATCCTTCATAGTAGAATCACTTCGATCTTCTTAATCCTTTGCAGCAGCACTTCGATCTTCTCAATCCTTTGCAGCTGCACTTCAATCTTTTCTATCCTTTTCCACCACGCTACCTACAGTACACATGATATCTTTGCGGGATGATCAATCCCTATCACTTTAGGACATAGGTCTAAGGATGATGCAATCCTCCATCAACCTACTCCCCCTTAACGAGGAGGGTCCACAGTATCGACCAGCTAAATCATCTACAACTGAATGTAGATCTTAACTTCACCTAGATGCAGGCCCTATCATCCGTAAGGACTCATCGTAGTGCATCCTCAGCTTCAAATCTAGGACCACTCCTGAGAAAGTGTTATACTATGGCATCTACATATACATGTAGGCATACTCTCCATACAATAGTATTGTCTACAGTTGTAGATATCGACCGCACCTAGGTGTCGACCCTCATCGTAGGACATCCTCAGCCTGCTAGATCTAGTACCACTCCATGCGAGTGTTATGCTACAGTGTCTGTGAGCACTCATCATAGAGCATCCTTAGCACTAAAGCAAGGAACACTCCCAAGTGAGTGTTATTCTATGGCATCTACATATAAATGTAGGTATACTCTCCATACAAGAGTAACGTCTACAAGGAAGATCTCGACCACACCTAAGTGTCATCCCTATTGTCAGTAAGGACTCATCGTAGGAAATACTTAACATGAAATCTAGGAACATTCACAAGCTAATTTTATACTATGGTATCCACAAATGAATGTGGGTACTCTCCATGTGAGAGTAACATTTGCAGGGAAATCCTTAGCTAGTAAGGACCACTCTCATGAACAGAGTGTTATACCTGCAAGACCATCCTCAAGAGAGTATACTATCATCCACAAGTGAATGACGAACCTTGTCAACATCTTCAGGCATACTTGGCCTCTTTCATACTAGGGCTTCACTATCATCCATTTTCGATGATATTATTATCATCACTCCCAACTTTTTAGGAGGATCCTATTAATTTTTAACAGTGGTCTAGGAACTAAAAACACAGTCTCTCAAAGAATACAGACAAATATGCATAAAATTGGCAAAATGGTGCTGCAATGGGAGTAGCAGCTCTGTATAATCAATGAATAATGAATAATACAATATAATGATCATGCAAAATGAATGAATTCCAAGACAATTCAAATTCCCAAGGAGATCATTCGAATTGAATGAATGGGTGTAACGTAACTGACTATAAGCCATAGTAAACACACTAGTTAACCAACAGATCAAGTGTCGATTGACTCAACTGAGTCCTAACTGAAGTTGGAGTGCAATAAATGACTGATTCTAACTGAAAGTAGCTCAGACACATGTCACTGCATGCCAACCAATAAGTGGTAGCGCATCAATAACTCCAATGAACCTCGATGAGGTTAACTGAAGTCAAACTGACCATAAGAGGTAGTTGGAGGCACCCTTGTTGAGTCTAGTTCATTAAATATTAATTAAATAATCAATATAATGAAAGGAGGCACCTTCACCACTTAGATTTAACTGATTGTAACCATCGGTTATCAATTAAGTGCATTTATGACACTCAGATCACCCCCGGAGTGCTCCAGTTAGCCTCCCCAAATGAAGGAGAAGGCTTAGTTGGCCTCCTTAACTGAAGGTAGCCATGGGTGTGCTAATACTGATGTCATACAATGCTCCTCTGATGTTAATTAAGTCAATAAAACTTAGGATAGTGGTTTAACTAGGACAAATTGACCAAATTAAGTGTGCATGGTGGGTAAATATCTCCAACACCCCCCCTTAAGCTATACTCAGAGGAGTAGAAACATAAAGTGCATAAAACACTAGGGCCCTGGAAACTAAGTTCATAGGTCACCCTGTACAATAAAAGTAACTAAAACAATGCTCAAGAATAAATCTAAGTGAGGAAAAGAGGGAAAACCCAGTGGGAAAAACCCCCCCTCAAGCTGAACATTGAAAGTAGTATGCTCACCCTGATGAACTCACCCCCAACAGTGAACGAAGGTAACTGAACTTCTTTTCTGAAAAGCTCTTGGTGAAGCTGTCTACAATCTGCTCATCAGTTGGGCAATATTGCAGAATGATGGTCCTATCATGCACTAACTCTCTAATGTAGTGCATGTGTATCTCCACATTCTTGGTCCTTTTCCTGGTAACTGGATCTTTTGATATCTTAATAGCACTTTGATTGTCACAAAAGAGGACAGTGTAAAAGTACTACCAAGATCAAACTCTGAAAGAATTCCCTGCAACCAAACAGCTTGGATGCAAGCATTCACCGCTCCTCGATACTCGGACTCTGCTGAAGATAATGCTATGGCGGACTGCTTTTTGATAGACCAGCAAATGGGGCCACCACCAAACATGAAGACATATCTGGAAGTAGACTTCTGATCAATAGAATCACCCGCCCAATCGAAATCTGTGTAACCAACCAGCTCTAACTCAGAGTCTACAGCATAGAGAATGTTTTAGGTCCTGGTTCCTTGAATATACTAGAGGATCCTCTTGACTTCCTTCCAATGAAGATCATGGGGCTACTGAGTGTATCTTGATATAGAATTCACAGCATAACATATATCAGGCCGAGAATGAGTCAACTACAACAAGCTACCAATCAGCTGTCGATAAATAGTGCAGTCCATGGGAGGTGTGTTTTTTCCTTCTTCAAGGCTGATCCTTGAAAGGAAGGGGAATGGAGCAGCCCAAAATTCAGCCATGTTGAACTTGACTAATAGGTATGATATGTATTTGGACTGAGTGACCATTCTCCCATTAGAATTTTTCTTAATTTCGAGCCCCAAAAATTGTTTTAAGAGCCCCAAATTGCTCATTTCAAATGCATTGTGGAGAGCAGTTTTGATGACTGAAATAGAAGCAACTGTGCTACCTGTGATTAGTAAGTCATCAACATATAAAAAAATAATAATAAAATTACTATCATACTGCTATATATACACATTTGGATCTTATTTACAGATTTGGAAGTTTCGCGAGAGAAGAAAGGCATCCATCTTGGAATACCACTTTCTTGGGGCCTGTTTTAACCCATATAGTGACTTCTTTAGCTTGCAAACCAAAGATGGATCAGAAATGTAGCCCTCAGGCTGCTTCATGCATATTTCCTCATAAATATTTCCATGCAGAAAGGCTGATTTAACATCCATATGATGCACTTCCCAATGCTTAGATGCAGAAATTGCCAAAACTAGGCGAATGGAGTCCATTTTTGCAACTGGTGCAAAAGTCTCATGGTCGTCCACACCTTGGACCTGGGAGAAACCTTTTGCTACCAGAATTGCCTTATATTTGTAGGTTCTTCCATCAGCAGCAACCTTATTCCAAAACACCCACTTGCATTGAACCAATTTCCTCCCCAGCGGAAGAGAAACTATCTCCCAAGTAGTGTTTTTCTAAAGAAAATTCATCTCTTCATCCATGGCAACTTTCCAATCGGATCCTTCCGAGCATGGTAGTAAGAATTAGGGTCTGAAATTGTCATCAAATAACAAGATTTAGACAGCAAACAATCAGGACAAGAGAGTGCAATACCTTCTCTTTGGAAATCGGACCAGGTTCTCCTTGGATCATTCGGATTTCCAATGTTATCTCCTCGGAGGAGAGTGTCTGTCGGGCCCAAGTTGGGAGATGATTTTGTACTTCAAGGTATGATTAAGAATCTGATGTTTTCTATACACTGATATTAGAAATTAGAGGATCCAAATCAGTGTCATCACCCCCAATTACATAATCCAAATATTCAGTAGAATAGGAAGGAAATTCAGCATTTTTCTCCTTCACTAGATCTACCTCCTGAAGAGGCTCATCGAACTTGAGACTCCTTTCAATGATGATCTATTTTGTTTTGATATCCAACAGTTTGAAACCTTTTGATTCATCAGGATATCCAATAAACATACATTCTATGCTTTGCAGTTGTGAATCCCTCCTTTTATCAAGTGGAATTCGGGCCCATGCAGTGGACCCAAACACCCACAGATTTGACACATCTAGATTGTGTACGAAAATATGATTCGAAAGGGGTATTCCATTTCATGGATGAGTGTGTCACTCTATTATGAATATATTCTGTAGCATGCATGGCTTCAGCCCACAAATTTGCATCCAACTTCTTTGATTCCAACATACACGTGGTCATCTCCTTGAGAGACCGATTCTTCCTCTCTGCTACACCGTTCTGTTGGGGAGTGTAGGGAACTGAATGCTGGACTTGAATACCACTTTGGGAACATATATGCAGTAACTCATTACTGAAATACTCCCCATCATTATCATATCTCAAGATCTTGATCTTTTGGCTAGATGCATTCTCAATCAAGGCCTTCAATTCAATGAATTTTTCCAAGACTTCCGACTTCTTTTCGATAAAAAAGACCCATGTGTATCTGGAAAAGTCATCAATGAAAATTAGAACATACCTTGATACATTCATGGATGTGATAGGAATGGGACTACTGATATCATAATGTATCAGTCCCAAGATGCATGATGCTCGGCTTGCCTTCCCCCAATCAAACTTATGCTCAGGGTGCTTTCCAACAACACAGCCCTTACAAATTCTAGTGGTGGCTTTGATGACCGAGAGGCCTTCAACCATAAAATTATTCTATAATTGCTGCAAGTATTTGAAGTTCAAATGACCGAACCTCTCATGCCACAGTCTACTAACTTCATTTCCATGATTCAACAATGCGGTGGGCTTTGCATCCGCCACAAAATGGGAGAACTCGTAGGATTTTACATGATGGTTTGCAAGGCCTTTTGCTACAAGTTTTTTGGATGCAATTTCTATGATCTCTACATCATCCGGGATAAAGGAGACTCTCTTGGGCACTCTCGTATGTGTCATTTGATAAACACTTAGGAGGTTTGATGCAAGAGATGGTACATACAGAACATTGGAAAAATAACCATGCTCAAGATCTACAGTACCTTGTCCTTCAGATATGATTGTGGAGTCATCTCCCATGTGGATGGGAATAGATTTTCCGGTCTCCAAAGATGAGAAGGAGTCTCTTTCAACCATCTTGTGGTTCGATGATCCGTCGGACCTCAACTTGTGTGCATTAAAAGTTTGTGTTAAAAGAATGCGTTCAACAGGTTAATTAAATGGAACAGCATTAATAGAAATTAAATACTGAAAACAGAAGGAAAACGAACTGATAAACAGATATAAAGAAGCACAGAATCAGAGCGTCACAAACAGAAGTTGATAACGGAGTTCACCCCCTCGACTGGGCTACGTCTCCGGGTCCCTCTCCAATGGGTACCGATCCAATTAATCTTTTAAAAATGGTACAAAATGGTTCTGGAAACAACTTCAGCAACTGTAAACAGAATGCTGTACAAAATATTTAAGACCTTTCTCTTGAAATTACAATTAGCATTCAAAGATAAAGAAAGCTAAATTATAACAGAGAATGTCGACTTCTACAGCACAGCATCTGGACACTTCGCAGCAAAAATGATCGCTAAGCTTCTCATAACAGAGAAACGATACTCTGTGCTCCAGAAACAATCCCCCCCTCCACTGTGGCCAACCTCCTCTATTTAAGAGTTCAGGGGGAGGGATAAGAATCGATTCGATTCCCTCATCTCAGCTGCCATCCTTTTTATTATTATTATTATTATTATTGTTACAACCATACGCTGAACCATGCAATTCGGCCAAGTCACCATGACGTTCCATATTCCTGAAACGTGGCAACTAACTCCACGCGCATGTTGATTCACAACACGTTGCAATGACCGTTACGCACATATGTTGCACCATACCATAGCATCACACGTAACGTAACCGTTTGATGTCACCACTAACTTCGCGATGTCGCAGCAAGTCTGTCACAGCTAAATCTGTGTCACAGCTATGTCTGTCACAGCAGTGTGAAAAGTCTGTCGCAGCTAAATCTGTGTCATAGCTCAATCTGTGTCACAGCTCAATCCGTGTCATAGCTAAATCTGTGTCGTAGCTCAATTTGTGTCGCAGCTAAATCTGTGTCATAGCTCAATCTATGTCACAGCTCAATCTGTGTCATAGCTAAATCTGTGTCATAGCTCAATTTGTGTCGCAGCTCAATTTGTGTTGCAGCTAAATCTGTGAGTTAAAACATATGTTATGTTCTTTGAACCATAGATTAAATACCATTGTACCATATTGGATCAGTGTAAATTAAAGATGAATAATCCTCCGTATCATTCCTCCCCATTGGAGAGCTTTTTAACACTTGTCAATGCATGTAATGGAGCAGCAATGGAAGAAAACCCAGAAATGAATTTCTTCCAATACTGAACCGCACCCAGAAAACTTCTGATTTCAGTAACGTTGTTAGGCCGTGGCCAGTTTTCAATGACAGCAACCTTGGCTGGGTCCACTCGCAGGTGGCCTCCACTAATGACATGGCCTAGATATACTAAAGAAGTTTTAGCAAATTCACATTTGGACATTTTTACATAAAGCTTTTCCTTTCTTAGTACATCTAAAATTTTCTTCACATGTACAACATGCTCTTCCCAAGTTTTGCTAAACACCAGGATATCATCTAGATATACAATTACAAAATCATCAATTAATGAATGAAAGACATCATTCATGACCCGCATGAAAGTAGCAGGAGCGTTACATAGCCCAAAAGGCATTACAAGCCATTCATACGAACCCTGTTTTGTTTTAAACGTTGTTTTCCATGCATCATTTTCAGCAACACGGATTTGATGATACCCACTACGCAGATCCAATTTTGTAAAATAAATTGCATGTTTCAACTGATCAAGCAAATCATCAATACGAGGAAGAGGATACCTGTTTTTAATGGTGATTTTGTTAAAGGCCCTATAGTCGATACACATCCTCCATGACCCATCCTTTTTTGGAACCAAAACTATAGGAGAGCCGCAAGGAGAAGTACTAGGCCAGATGACCCCCTTCTCAATCAGCTCCTGAACCTGCTTCTTGATTTCCTCGTTCTGCATTACAGACATCCGATACATGGCTATGTTTGGGAGTGGCACATCCTACTACAAATCTATCTCATGTTGAATCTCTCTCTTCGGTGGTAACCCCTTCGGATCTTGAAACAAATCATCATACTCAGAAATGATGTCAATCATTTCAGATTTATGCTTAGGGTCACATTCTTCAAAATATTTAGAGACTTCATCATTTTTCATCTTTACCATCATCAACACAAAATTCTTACTAGCATTTACCAACCTCTTCATTTGTCCTGCAGAAACTATTGCTAGATTGGTTTTTATCTTATGTGCTCGTACAATATATTCCATACCTTCTTTAAAAAGATGATACTTATTCTGCTCTCTATAAAAGACTGCTTTCCGGTCATACAAATATGGACTCCCAAGTACAATCCCGCAAATGTCAAGTGGTACTACATCCAATTCTACCTCATCCCTAAACTTTTCAGTAATTGCGAATTTTAATACACATTTCTTTGTAACTTGCAATCGGGTATCATTAGTAACCCAACCTAGAGGATAGGGATTTTCATGAGGTACAATAACTAAATGCAATTTCTTAACCACTTCTTCTGATATCAGGTTTACTTGTGAACCACTATCAAACAATGTATCAATCTTTGTGTGATTTGCAATGACACGAACATGAAACAGTGCACTTCTATCTTTATCATTTTGCTTAGAAGTAGATGGCAGACTTGTACTTGCACTAGAACTAGATTGTGCATCAATGGGAAGTGAGATGCTTTTATCCTTACCTTGGATCCCAACAGCTGTAACCTTTGTTTCATCACCTGAGTCGGATCCCAAGTCTTGAATAACGGCTGCAGTAGCTTTTGCTTTCCTTTTATCTTTGTTTCCCCCGTACTTCTTTGGCCTTAACTCTGGATGAAGTTTCCAACACTTAGAGACATCATGTCCCTTCTGGCAATGCGAACACGTAGGATTTTCACCCTCTTTTTTAATAGTAGCCCTCTTTTTTTTCCCCTTATCTTTTCCTTTCAATTTGCTGTCAAATTTAAAAGATTTCTTCGCAAAAGTATCATTAGCATGCTTACCCCTAGCTTCTAAATGGGTAGCTTGAACACATACATAATCCAAATTACTGGGATTAAACATCAACAAAGTATGCTTCAAATAAGAATGCATGCCACCAATGTACTTAAGAAGAGTTTCTTGTGTATCTAATGAAACATTCAATGCAATAGCCCTCTTTCTGAATTCATCAGTATAGTCTTGAATGCTTTGTCCTTTAGCTTTTCTAAACATTTGCCAATTCATGGTTAATTGCTGCATGTGACCTAAAGGATAAAATTGCTTCCTCAATACTTCAATGAATTCATTCCAAAATGAAATAATTTTACCATTCTTTCGAAGATCTTGCTGAATCTTGCTCTCCCACCAGGTAAGAGCCATTCCACTCATCCTCAAAGTGGCCAATTGAATCCTGGAAGGGTCATCATTAATGCCCTGCACCCTGCAATATACCTCAAGCTGCTTGATCCAATTGTCCAATTTTTCAGCATCTACATCTCCACTATAAATAGGCAATTCAAATTTGACATCCAATTTGAAATAAGGCATATTAGGAATTGCATTATGAGAAGAAGAAAAAGTCTGATTAGTGTTAGGAGGATCACCATCACCTCCTACTCCTTTACCCTTTTCTTCAGGCTTCACTTCTGCATCTCTGGATGAAGATCCCTCTTCTTTTTTCTTCCTCTCTGCTCACTCATTGAGTAGAATTTCCAGCATGGCTTTCATACTCATAAAATCCTCCACAAACTCTGTTTCAGAAATGACAGGTTTTTCCCGTTCGGTATGTCCTTCTTCTTCCCCTCGTGGAGAAGCCATGGTTCTTGAGAATGTACTCCTAGAGCCAATCTCAAGATCTTCTTTAACTAATTCTCCTTCACCATGCTTTAACCTTGACCTGGTAAGCATTCACAAACTTGCGCAACAGTCAACCAGCTCTGATACCAAATATGATCCGTCGGACCTCAACTTGTGTGCATTAAAAGTTTGTGTTAAAAGAATGCGTTCAACAGGGTAATTAAATGGAACAACATTAATAGAAATTAAATACTGAAAACAGATGGAAAACGAACTGATAAACAGATATAAAGAAGCATAGAATCAGAGCGTCACAAACAGAAGTTGATAACGGAGTTCACCCCCTCCACTGGGCTACGTCTCCGGGTCCCTCTCCAATGGGTATCAATCCAATTAATCTTTTAAAAATGGTACAAAATGGTTCTGGAAACAACTTCAGCAACTGTAAACAAAATGCTGTACAAAATCTTTAAGACCTTTCTCTTGAAATTACAATTAGCATTCAAAGATAAAGAAAGCTAAAATATAACAGAGAATGTCGACTTCTACAGCACAACATCTAGACACTTCGCAGCAAAAATGATCGCTAAGCTTCTCATAACAGAGAAATGATACTCTGTGCTCCAAAAACAATTCCCCCCTCCACTGTGGCCAACCTCCTCTATTTAAGAGTTCAGCGGGAGGGATAAGAATCAATTCGATTCCCTCATCTCAGCTGCCATCCTTTTATTTATTTATTATTATTATTGTTACAACCATACGCTGAACCATGCAATTCGGCCAAGTCACCATGACGTTCCATATTCCCGAAATGTGGCAACTAACTCCACGCGCATGTTGATTCACAACACGTTGCAATGACCGTTATGCACATATGTTGCACCATACCATAGCATTACACGTAACGTAACTTTTTGATGTCACCACTAACTTCGCGATGTCGCAGCAAGTCTGTCACAGCAGTGTGAAAAGTCTGTCGCAGCTAAGTCTGTCGCAGCTAAATCTATGTCATAGCTCAATCTGTGTCACAGCTCAATCTGTGTCACAGCTCAATCTGTGTCATAGCTCAATCTGTGTCATAGCTAAATCTGTGTCATAGCTCAATTTGTGTCGCAGCTCAATTTGTGTCACAGCTAAATCTGTGTCATAGCTCAATCTGTGTCATAGCTCAATCTATGTCACAGCTACATCTGTGTCATAGCTAAATCTGTGTCATAGCTCAATTTGTGTCGCAGCTAAATCTGTGAGTTAAAACATATGTTATGTTCTTTGAACCATAGATTAAATACCATTGTACCATATTGGATCAGTGTAAATTAAAGATGAATAATCCTCCGGATCATTCGAAGCTCCAGAATCTATCAAGAGTGCTTTGGACTTCGAAGTGCTTTCCATGAGGGCATGACCTCTTTCATGTTGTGGTTCCTGATCTTGCTGATCTCTCCTCCGAAAGCTTTTCGAAAGATTGATGTGATTTATCTCAAGGAGAGAGGTAGCTTCATCAAGTTTCTTTTTCATGATCCCCTTTTCCTTTGTTCTTCTTTGAGATGGAAGGCTCTTCATGCTGTTGGTTTTCAACTTTAGGATTAGGAGCTTCAAATTTGGTTTTTGGGTTCTTTTGTTGCTTTCCTTTACCCTTCAGATCTTTGGGCCCTGAGACACGGAGGGCTTGATCACGGGAGGATCTGATGATCCCCATTTGGACAAGCTTATCATGTTCACTTGTTAGGGACTCAATGAAGGCATTGAGTGAAGGCATCTTCCATCCAGGGGTTGTGAGCTTCCCCACACGGAATGTAGAGACAAACACCGAATAATCAGCTCCAAGTTTGGAGAGTATGGCGAGGATGAGATGATCATCCTCCTTCTCCACCTTACATTGCTTCAACAGTAAGACAATGTGCTTGAACTTTGTGGAAAAATCATTTAAGGTCTTGAAATTGGAAGTCTGGAGAGACATCAACTCGTTTTCAAGCTAGTATACTCTCAAATCATCTTGTTTTCCATACAGGGTTTCCATTTTTTCCCAGATTTCCTTTGGAGTCTTCAATCCCGAGAGATGGAAAAGAAGATCTTGGGAAACAAAGAGGCACAAGAATCCAAATGCTTCATATTTCTTGTTCAAGAATCTAGCTTTGTCTGTCACAGAATCAGGCTCTTCTTCAGTATCCATAGTGACCCTATAAAGTCCTCTGGCACGTAGCAGGATCTCCATGTCTCCTTTCCATGAATGGAAATTGAACGGAGCTAAGAGTTCTACGGAAGAAGCCATCTGAAACTACTGGAGCGAATGCTTTCACCTGTTAAAACCTGCAAATCATAACAAAAGGGGCACCGTAAGGTCAGATAGCCTGCACATTTTAGGCTTTCATCACACCCAGCATAGTTGATCAAGCAAGCTTGATCTACGATTCCTTTACTTGGGGTATTAAGTGGTAAGCCTTGGCTTCTGGTGCAGTGCTGGAATTTTGAGCTTTTGTTCAATTTTTCATGCAAGATTTGTCAAAAAAATTGTTTTTAAGAGATCTGAGCTTCATCTCGTTGTGAGCTCTAATACCATATTAATTTGTCATAGTGGTCTAGGAACTGAAAACACAGTCTCACAAAGAATACAAACAAATATGCATAAAATTGGCAAAATGGTGCTGCAATGGGAGTAGCAGCTCTGTATAATCAATGGATAATGAATAATACAATACAATGATCATGCAAGATGCATGAATTCCAAGACAATTCAAATTCCCAAGGAGGTCATTCGAATTGAATGAATGGGTGTAGCTTAACTGACTATAAGCCACAGTAAACACACTAGTTAACCAACTGATCAAGTGTCGATTGACTCAACTGAGTCCTAACTGAAGTTAGAGTGCAACAAATGACTGATTCTAACTAAAAATAGCTCAAACACATGTCATTGCATGCCAACTAGCAAGTGGCAGCACATCAATAACTCCAATGAACCCCGATGAGGTTAACTGAAGTCAAACTGGCCATCAGAGGTGGTTGGAGGCGCCCCTATTGACTCCAGGTCATTAAATATTAATTAAATAATCAATATAATGAAAGGAGGTGCCTTCACCACTTAGATTTAACTTACTGTAACCATCATTTATCAATTAAGTGCATTTATGACACTCAGATCACCCTCGGAGTGCTCCAATTAGCCTCCTTGAATTAAGGAGAAGGCTTAGTTGGCCTCCTTGACTGAAGGTAGGGATGGGTGTGCTCATGTTGATTTCATACAGTGCTCCTCTGATGTCAATTAAGTCAATAAAACTTAGGATAGTGGTTTAACTAGGCCAAATTGACCAAATTAAGTGTGCATGGTGGGTAAATGTCTCCAACAGATCCATATCATCAACCTGCTCCCCCTTTGTCTGAGGAGGGTTCATATCTTCGACATGTTCTTCCTTTTCGAGGAGAGTCCATATCTTTGACTTGTTCCTCCTTTCCTAAGAGAGTCCATATCTTCATTATTCCTTCTTGCAAGGAAAGTTTGTAGTCCCATGATTGTTCCTCCTTACGAGGAAAGTCTTTTCAAACGATACCAAGCTTGTCATGAAAATATTCAAACTTCACTTGAGATAGAGGCTTGGTCAGTACATCAGCAACTTTCTCATCGATACTCACATACTGGAGCTTTATAACTCCCTTTTGTACCATATGCCTTATACAAAAATATTGGATTTCTATGTGCTTTGAATTATCATGGAACACAGGATTCTCTATCATCTTTATGCAACTCTGTTTGTCACAAAGAATCACTGTGGTATCCAACTCCATATCAAATAGTCCCGACATCAGTTTCTGAAGCCATATCACTTCACGACTAGTGGAGAAAGATGTTATGTACTTTTCTTCAGTTGTGCTGAGAGAAACATTGGATTGTTTCTTATTAAACCATGAGATCATGGTGGATCCTAGACAATAACATCCACCTGAGGTGCTATTCCTATCTGTGACACTTCCTTCCCAATCTGAAACCGTATATCCATACAATCTGTAGTCATGATCTCTACCATAGTAAAGTCCAAGATCTTTCATACCTTTTAGGTACCTCATCATATGCTTTGCAGCTATCAAGTGAACCCATCTAGGTTTAACTAGATACTGAATTAAGGTGTTCACAACAAAGCATATATCTGGCCTTGTATTCATCAGATACATCAATGACCCAATGATCTGTATGTATTGAGTCATTTCGACTAACTCTAATGCCTCATTGGATAACAACTTCAGGTTGGTGTCCATGGGTGTGGCCTGTGGTGTGGCCATGGATTTACAATCCAACACATCAAATATTATCAATATTTCTACTATATACTTTCCCTGGTTCAAAAATATTCCTTCTGGCTCTGCCACACTTCCAACCCGAGGAAATAATGCATCAATCCAAGATCTTTCATCTCGAATTCTTCAGCTAGCTTATTCTTACAATATATGATTTGTTTCCCATTTACGGTCAGAAATAGATCATCCACATACAGTAATAATATGACAATTTCATCATCCATAATCTTCATGTAAAAGGTTAGGATCAAATTTACTCTTGGTAAAGCCCAAGCTTGTCAAGAAGCTATATATTTTACCATATCAAGCTCTAGGATCTTACTTCAGTCCATACATATCCTTTTTCAACTTACATACATGAATCACTTTGTCTCGGACTTCAAATCCTTGTGGTTGTTCAATGTAAACCTCTTCCTCAATCATACCATTCAAGAAGGATGTCTTTACATCCATTTGGTGTAGATCCCACTTCATCATGGAAGCAAGCGCCATTATGGTTCTGATGGAAGTGTACCTTGCTACTGGAGAAAATGTATCTTCTTAATCAATCCCCTCTTTATGAAAGAATCCTCTAGCCACAAATGTTTCCTTGTACTTTTCAATACTTCTATCAGCAACATGTTTTATCTTGTAGATCCATTTCGAAGATACCACACTCTTGTTTTTTGGTTTGGGTACTATATCCCAAACATCATTCTTCATTATCAGCTGGTATTATTCTATCAATGCTTCCACCCACTCTTTCTTCTGTGCAGCTTCCTCATAGCTGTGGGTTCTTGATTTACAAGGTCACACATCAAAGCTACATAATTGGACTATGGCTTTGATCTTTTACTTGTTCTTGTGGATCTTTCTGGAGCTCCATATCTTTGTGCTTCTTGTATGATTTCTCTTACCTAAGAAGGTTTTCTCTTTTGGAGATATCCATAGTAGGGGGTTCCTGAGGTTCTAGCATATCATGATCTTCAGATGCTCCTATTTCAGGAGAGGGTTCCATTTCTATCATTCTGGGAGGTACATCCTCTTTATGTACTTCTTCAAGCTGCCACCTTCTGGATTTCTTAAGAGTTGTCTCTTCATCAAATGTTACATCCCTACTAATATCAATATGATGGAATCCTAAAATGTATATCTTGAAGGCTTTGGAGACTTCACAGTATCCAACAAATATTCCCTTATTTCCAAAAGGAACCAACTTGGTTCTCCTCTCTTTTAGAATGTGTACATATACTGGACAACCAAACATACTGAGATGGCTCACTTCAGTTTTCTTTCCTGTATACATTTATTTAGGAGTCTTGAATCCAAGAGGACTATGAGATAATCTATTCTGCACATATATGGTTGTTCTTGCTGCTTCAATTCACAGGTGCATGAGGAGTTCTTGGTCATGAATCATTGTTTTCACTGCTTCTGTAACGGTTCTATTCTTTCTTTCTGGAATTCCATTCTGTTGAGGATTATAGGGAGTGGTTAGTTCCCTCTTGATCCCTTCCTCATTGTAGAATGCTTCAAATTCTTTTGAAGTAATCTCCACCATTATCTAGTCTGAGTGTCTTTAATCTTCTTTATGAATGGTTCTCTATCAAGGCTTTGAATTCCTGGAATTTCTAAAACACTTCACTCTTGTTATTCAAGAAGTATATCCATGTCTTTGTTGAATAGTCATCAATAAATGTGACATAATATTCATATCCAATTAACGATATGGAGGGCATAAGACCACATACTTTAGAATGAATTAATTCCAACGTACCTTTAGTCTTTGTTTCACTTTTTGGAAAGAGATTCTTAATGTTATTTCCTCTTGTGCATCCTTTGCAAGTTCCCTCATGATAAATATTCATATCTGGTAACCCTGTTACCACCTTGCTCAGATAGGGCAGTGCTTTGTAGAAAGCCTCCTATGCCATAGTTTACTTGAGCTACTAGTCTCATGGACAAGGGATGTCTCTAGATGTCCTTTGAGTTTGTATAGTCCTCCTTCTTATTCACCAATTGTTAGGATTATTAATCCTCCCTTGTCCAAATTTGGTCATATGTCTAAATTGGGAGTCATGTCTAAATCGGGAGTCCATCCAGTCTATTTATAGTCATTAACACCATTGAGTCCACTTGACCTAATTGGGGCACATGTTTCGCTTACTAAAGTGTGGGGAACACTAATTGAGGCTCACTACCACTGATTGCACTTGATTGCATCCATTTAGGAGCCCCCTAGACCAATCCCTACAATTTAGGAAGCCACTGGGAGTGCCAAAACCAACCAAGGTCAGTTCACTTCAGTTGATGACTAGTCAAGCTAAGTTAGGAGTCAGTTACATTCAGTTCTAGTCCACTACATTCAGTTAGTACTAGGTTTACTTGACTGAACACATGTGGGGCACATTTCTCACCTACCACAGTCAGTTAACATTAGTCAACACTGAATGTAACACTTGAGTTGTGTTTTAGAGCTCCGATGAACTTCAGTTATGGTTTAGACAAGGTCAGTTAACTATTGAGTCCTCCGATAGTGATTTAGACAAGGTCTTGGTTACCTACAGTCAAGTAGAGTCTAATCAATTCGAACTTCCTCATGTGGATTCGAATTACTTGTGGCTATTAAAGCCATTTTACTTCATTGTAATTATCATCGGATTACTTTTTTGATTAATGAAAGTATTCACAGCTATAAGTCTTTTTGCACTGTTTCATTCTTCAATTGCTGAGTAAATTGTGAGATCCACTTTGTGAGTTGTGTATTTGTCTACAGATCTATATGCTCAAATTTACATGGTATCAGAGCCTCGGTGGACAAGACTCCTCTCCTCCTCAGATCTCCAGCTGGATCATTTTTTTTTTGGAAAATTGCTCCTTCCAGTACTGCATCAGAAGCAGAGAATTTACCACTTAATATCCCAAGTTAGGAAATTGTTGATCAAGCTTGCTTGATCAACTATGCTGGGTGTGAAGGAAATTCCAAAAGTGCAGATTTTCGACCTTACTTTGTATGTTTGATTATGTGATAGGTTATCAGCTTCTCTTACAGCATTCGCTATAAGCAGCCCTTTTTCTCACTGCATTCGCTACAGCAGCTCACTGCTTCCTATTACATTTAAAATGGCTCATCAAATAGAGCATCTCACTCCCTTCAACTATGACCAGTGGAAGGCAGAAATGGTGGTAATGCTTCTCACCAAAGGGCTCTTCAGACTCATAGAAGAAGCAGAGGAAGAGCCAGATTCAGATAAAGACAGAGCTAAGTACATGAACAGGCTTGATGAAGCCCTTGGACACTTGCTTTCCTCAGTCTCTCAAGATCTTTGGTTTCACATTCTAGAATTGGAGACTCCCAAGTTGGTTTGGGAAAATCTTGCCTCCCTATTTGATAAGCATGATGAGATGAGGATCCATCAGCTAGAAAATGATCTGATTACTCTCAATCCATCCAATTTTGAATCTCTGAATGCATTCTTCACAAAGTTCAAGAACCTAATATATCTGTTGAAGCAATGCAAAGTGGAGAAGGATGAAGATCAGCTCATCCTTGCTATTCTCACAAAGCTCAATTCAGACTACTCAGTCTTTGTATCCACCTTCTAAACAATAAGGCTCACTACTCCAAATTGGAAGATGCCCACTCTTAATGCTTTCATCCAATCTCTTATTTCTGAGAATGATAAATTGATCCAAATGGGAATCATTTGATCTCCCAAAGATCTAGCTCTTGTTGCAAGAGGAGATAAGGTAGCGAATGACAAAGGGAAGCAAAGAGATGAGTCCCTTGTGAAGAAAGAGTAGTCAAAAGAACCTTTAGGTTCGAAGAGAAGCAAGAAGAATGGCAAAGGAAAGGTCCTCTGCTCTTACTGTGGAAGGGGATTCCATTCAGAAAGCTATTGTATGAGAAGACAACTTGATGAAATGGCTCTTCTCTCGAAAAAGCACAACATTTTTGTACTTGCTAGCGCAAGGAAAGAAGACTCTGAAGAAGAAGAAGAAGAATACCAAAGGAAAGGGCATGCACTTAAGGATTGCTGCACATCAGCACCTGTCTTCCTCATTGATTCTGGAGCTTCCAACCATATGGGTGCATCCAGAGAATCATTGTCTTCTTTTCAGCCCTTTGATGGTCTTAGTATTCAGATGGGAAATAACAGTAAAGTCAAAACAAAGGGGAAGGGCTCTATCCAACTTGAACATGGAAGGTTCAAAGATGTGTTATTTGTTCCCTCCCTAGCTTCAAACCTATTATCTGTCTATTAGATGACCCATACTGGATCTCCAAAGCGAGTGATCTTTGGTCCTGACTCAGTGGAGATCACAGATATCTCTACTAGGAGCATCATAGCAAAGGGTACTACAAATCATGCTTCAAAAGCATATGAGTTCTCACATTTCATTCCTCCTTCAGAACCAGTGCACTCTCAGCAACCACTTGCAAGGGAAGGTAAAATCATTGCATCTACTTCTTTTACAGCTTCTACTAGTATTGCAGATCCATCTATATCAGTTTATGACCTTGAGATTCAGGGTGACTCAGATTCAGTCCCTACTTCCAAACTGGAAGCTAGGAAGATGACTGGAAACTCACTTGACACTCAGAAAGGAAAGACTCTTGCGCTATGTCATGCTATTTTACCTCCTTCAGGGAGATGCAATAGACTTTCTGTAAGATGCAATATGGCAAGGGCTAAGTCTTACTACATTCAGAAGAATGGATATGATCATACAACTCTTCATTCAGCAAGAGACAAAGTTTACATCCCTCCTTCCTCCCGTCATCATTTTTGGAGAAGAAGGAGAAGTCTACATGCTAGGCCCCAGAATACCTGTACACAGAGCACCATGCATGCTACTTCACTACCTCACAGAGATGAAGATTGCAGCAACATATTTTCAAGTTTTTCAAACTTGAGACCTGATTCTACCTGCTTAGCTAGAGGGAGGGATTTTTTCCCATGTGGTTTTTTCCCTAGCTCCTTGTATTAAGCAGCTACTTTATTTTACTTGATGTAATGGGTGACCTATGGTATTAGTTACCAGGGCCCACAGTTTGTCCAAGTTAGCATTCAGGGGGGGTGTTAGGATTATTAATCCTCCCTTGTCCAAATTTGGTCATATGTCTAAATTGGGAGTCATGTCTAAATCAAGAGTCCATCCAGTTTATTTATAGTCATTAACACCATTGAGTCCACTTGACCTAATTGGGGCACATGTTTCGGTTACTAAAGTGTGGGGAACACTAATTGAGGCTCACTGCCACTGATTGCACTTGATTACATCAATTTAGGAGCCTCCTAGACCAATCCCTACAATTTAGGAAGCTACTGGGAGTGTCGAAACCAACCAAGGTCAGTTCACTTAAGTTGATGACTAGTCAAGCTAAGTTAGGAGTCAGTTACATTCAGTTCTAGTCCTCTACATTCAGTTAGCACTAGGTTTACTTGACTGAACACATGTGGGGCGCATTTCTCACCTACCATAGTCAGTTAACCTTAGTCAACACTAAATGTAACACTTGAGTTGTGTTTTAGAGCTCCAATGAACTCCGGTTATGGTTTAGACAAGGTCAGTTAACTACTGAGTCCTCCGATAGTGATTTAGACAAGGTCTTGGTTACCTACAGTCAAGTAGAGTCTAATCAATTCAAACTTCCTCATGTGGATTCAAATTGCTTGTGGCTATTAAAGCCATTTTACTTCATTGTAATTATCATCGGATTACTTTTTTGATTAATGAAAGTATTCACAACTGCAAGTCTTTTTGCACTGTTTCATTCTTCAATTGTTGAGTAAATTGTGAGATCCACTTTGTGAGTTGTGTATTTGTCTATAGATCTATATGCTCAAATTTACACCAATGACCACAACATATTCAAGTGTCTTTCCTTTGGACCACATAAGTACATGTCCATCTATAAAATCAACTCTATATCCTTTCTTATCTAGAGTTGAGATGGAAAGTTAGTTCTTTTTCAAAACTGGTACATATAGTACCTCTATCATCTTCATGGAAGTCCTAGGGTCAATCTTGTATCTTGATTCACCAATACCTTTGATGGGATATTGATAGTCATGTCCTAATGATACCTTTTGAGGAGAGTTCTTTTCTTCAAGTCTTGACAGATTTTGCTTCTTCCTTGTCATGTGCTTTAAAGCACCACTATCAATAAGCCATGTATCTTCTCCAGGTGTTACAGACCCAGATAGTGCAGAGAATAGTACATATTCTTCTACATCTTCTTATTTTGTTAGTCTCTTGCTGTTGTTCTTCTTTGGTGATGGACACTCTCTGGCAAGGTGTCCTATCTTATGATAGTTGTAGCATTAATATTTTGAGTAATCTTTCTTTTGATTTACTCTTTTCTTTGAGACTTCTTCTTTGAAGGTTTATTACTACCTTTCTTGAAGTTTGATTGTTTTCTTCCTTTAGTATGAGTGGCTAGATCTTGATCATCTTCTCTGAGTAGAGCTTCTCTGTTAGCTACTCTAGTTTCTTCTTGAATGCAATATTCCCATACTATGTCAAACTTCATACCTTCTTTTTTGGCACATAGAGTCTGTATGAATGAGTCCCAAGGTCTAGTAAAACCATTGAGAGAAGTCATAACTAGTTCACCCTCATCAAGGTTGTCTCAAATATCACTTAGTTGTTCCCTGAACTGGGATACCCTTGTGAAATAATCTTAAGTTGATTCTCCTTTGCTCATCTTGGTTCCCTTTAGTTGAGCTATCAAATTCATTTTTCTATTGATGTTCCTTCCCTCATATGTTCTTGAAAATGAATCATACATTTTCTTTGGTGTCTTCTTAGATGACACTTGAGGGATCAAGTGATCTTTGATAGAATCAACAATGATCCTCATTTCCTTGAGTAGGTCTTGTTCATGCTTCTCCTTAGAGTCATCTTCTTTTGGTTTTGTAACTTCATCCTTGATGTATTTCTCAAGGTCATTCTCTTTCAGAATGAAACCAATCCTATACTTCCATGCTAGGAATTTTTCTATTCCTTCCAACTTATCCTCAAGCTTAATGCTTGGGGCCATCATGTTTAGGAGGTCACTAAAAATTGAAATTTCTCAAAATGAAAGGATGACCTTACCAGGAGATGTGCTTGACTCAGGTGAGTTGGTTGGTCCAACTCATTTTTAGAGGTACCAAATTTTCACCCCTCAAATCTTACTTGTGAGGTTCCAATTTCTGCAAAATTTATGGTTCTGGTTTTCTCCAGTTTTCTGGTTTAGGGCCAAACTAGGGGTTGGATTTCCTGGAGATTCAACCACCCAAAAAATTTGATCCTGGGCTCAATAGATGTGCTCTAGGGAGGCACAAATTCCTATGCAATCAAATCTTCCAAATTCCAAATTTTGCAGCAAGCCTAATTTCTTTGGGAGGGAGAGGAGAGAGAGTTTCACCTTGTGAAAGATGTCCTATTCAGGATAGCTCTGATACCATGTTAAGATTTCATATGCTAGACTATATATCATTATTGCTTAATCCTAATTCACAACAATAGTATATGCATAATCACTGAAAGAAACACATTCACAAGATAGACGCAATATTTATCCTACGAAACCCTAAAGGGGAAGAAAACCTAGCAAAACTTCCTCTATATAAGATGTATAAGATAAAACCCCAAAACAGGTATTTCCCTCCTTATTGATCTCTCTCTCTCTCTCTCTCTCTCTCTCTCTCTCTCTCTCTCTCTCCTCTGCACTACTCAAGTGAGTGAGTCTATGTTATAATGAGGAACACACCTCCTTTATTTATACACTTTATGTCAACTGGCTTTTATCCTAGACAAGTCAGCCCCACTAAACTGTCTGGGATGACTTCACCTAGGAAGACTCAAAATAGTATTTTTATATTATCATTGGGGTTCTAATGAGCTGACTTACAATGGAAGCTTTACCTCATGACTCTATGATGCCTAGTTACAATAGTAACATCCCGACGGAGGAATAATAACATCTCCCTTGGGGTACATCAATAAAATACATTTATAATATCCTTTGAGGTTACAATATTTCAACATGATCCATAGTCATTCATATGCAAAGTAAAGGAACTACATTCCTAGGAATCATACATACACACCAAGAACACGATTAATATTAGATCATATATCGCATAGAAAGCTAGATACAATATAAATTGGTAAAACATAATAAGATAACATTTGTATTCTAAAAATCCCAAGCAAAAAGAAAATCCAGATATTTAAACATAGGCCAAAGTCATTGTATTTACCTCTAGTCATTAATTTCATTTATGTTGCACACAAAGACCTACAAAAATCATTATGGAATAATAAGTTTATAAGATTGAATGATTAATAAATATGCAAACCAAAATGTATAAGATTCTACAAAGACTAAAGGAGAATACATGTATGAGATTCTCTTTGTTGTGAAAATAACCTATTCTCTACTGAATAGGGCCAACCATGTGAAGGTGGACACTCATCGGGCCTTTCTCCCATTAACATCACTCTCAATTCCCCTTACCCAATCTATCTTCTAAAAAATAATTGAAACAAACATAACAACATAAAACATATAAGATTCATGCAATATATACAGTAAAAAAACAAAAAATCATATTCACATTGTGGCATTAACCAATGGTATTCATTTATGGTGTGAATGCGTATAAATGAAGATACAATAAATGGTAAATGAAAGTAACAATATACAATAGGATACATTTTAAAATAGTTAACATAGTTATTACAAAATCTAATTACAAAATGATTTGCTCATACATAAAAATTCATAGTATACATAGCCATATGTTTTGTGGGGTATACAATACAAAGTTCTTTAGAGATCAATCACCAAAAAATTTGTTAAAAAAACCACCTTAAATCTATCTACTGAAAAATAATCGAAACTAACATAATATCATAAAAATATATATGATTCATGCATACAGAGTAGAAAGACAAAATTCACATTTACTTTGGAGTGACATGAACCAAGGATATTCACTTATGGTGTGAATGTGTGCACAAAAATAACGTGGTTTGTATAAACAATGAAAAGTAAATGAAAGCAAGAAGATTGCTTGACACCAACACTACGTGTTGAATCATGCACACTATAGTGATACATAGAGTTGAGGCATCAATAGTAAGCTCAACATGATTAGTAAGTGCAACATGATTAGAGGCTCTAGCAATAGATGGATGTATGCTACTCTTAATGTCAAGGACTTCTTGTCTCAACAAGGCCTATAAAAATACAACTACATATCAATCTCTTGGATTCATTAAAAAGGATTTGTCACATTCATCAAAGCAATTGATAGAATACAAATTAAAAACAACATATGCTGTACTTTTGGATTTATGACATACAAATTAACATATTTGCTCACTTTCTACAATTTATTCAACAACCATCAATGCCTAGATTTTAATATCCCATTTATAAACATATTTTCCAATAGAAGCAAGGAGGTTTGAAACATTAAAGTAATCTACATTGCCCCGAGCAGGACGAGGCAATGGCATGGGAGGCACAAAGAATCAAAACACGTTACATTAATAAACAACAACAATCATTGGATTAGGATGTAAATAAACAATAATGACAATAATTAACATATATATGGTTGTATATTATTTGATATGCCCATGGTCAATGTCTTTCCCCCAATCAACTTATAACATAAACAATAATATGTTAACTTTATATCCAAACATGGATAATTGTTGAATACCCCTAATTTCCCTAGAAATTTATAGCTAAATAACTGATGTGAAATGTAGGAAGATACATGAGTAGAAGGATTTGTAAAAAGTACATAAGAAATTACCTGCCCCAAAATGTATCCTAAATATGACAAGGATTAAAAGTGAATTAAGATATAATTAGCGTGGTTAATCACATAATCAGTCAAACTCCTAATTCCACTGTAAATCATTTATCAGCTACATTACAATTGAGGTGGGGGTTAAGCTGGTGTAATTAAGGTGTTTTGCACATAGCTGAATGATGTGGGGTTAACCCACAATTTTGAATTTTTCATGAGCAGGTAACAATCGAAAATTCACTCCAATATTTTCGGCTTGAATTTTTCATGAATGGGTAACAAAAAAAATTGCTCCCTTGTTCGTCCATTTTGATTTACCCAAAACATGTGATCAATCTACACCACCTTCCCTGCTTGATCGAATTCATGAACTCTATAAGATAACCCTGTGAACAAACTAGATGATCCCTTCGTCAACAAACCTAAAAAGAAAAATTTTGTGAACCCTACTTCAGATATACTACATAAAAAAATCACTGGTGAAATCATATCAGATGTTATTCCAGATCAAACTGAATTAGATTGCACGAAAATTTTTGAATGAAGATGATGGCGGTCCAATGATTTGGGATTCTAAGAACTTTTATAAGTTTAACAAATATAAATGTTGAAAGTCCTTGTTTTTTCATTTTTATATTTTTTTATGGTTCGGTTGTTACATTTTTTTTAGTTTCCATTTGTTACACCTGAAATTGGTCTCTATGCTCAATCCCCTGAAGAGATGTGACTAAGACATCTTTTTGAGAGATTTTTTCCCAATTCTAGGATGTCTGACGCACCTTGTCTCTTTACATAAGGTGTAAGACTTGCCTGACGCCTCTTTCCCACTGACATAATGCAATGATGACACCTTTGACCTCGAGAAAAAGAGCACTGGCACAATTTACCCATATACAGACAACGTCAGTACTGTCAAAAAGGCAAAAAAATGATATTTTGAGAACCTTCTAGATGAAATTCCTCATGGAAATTGATCCCAGCTGCTGGAAAAAGTTGGAACTCGAGCCCCTATCCTCTAGGGATCATTCCCTACCTTCCTCCCAAACTATCCCAACCCCTTTGGGCTTCTTATGGGTGAGGGGATGGAAGAGAACCGAGAGAGCGTCTTCATTCTACTGGAATCATAGCTGGTATAGGAGGCAAAAGAACGTAGTTGTGATTGAGGCTTGTAAAGCTTGTAGAGTGTGTGTAAAAGTAATGTCAAAGAAATTATGAGAACGAGGCTTCAACATCAAGGCTTCGGTTGTAGCTTCCTCTTCTTATGTTATTAATACAAACATGTTCTCATTTTGAATGAATGATTTGTGTCAATATCAATTGTTCATTACTTTTCTCCATGACTATTAGTATATGTATTTGGATTTTCTTGTTGCTTTTACCATTTTGTCTTGTTCTTCATGTTCTTTGCAAGTACATTTGATCATGAAGGATTTGTAAGGTAAGGACAACCTTCAACACTGAGGTAAGGAAAGCTTAACATTCAAGTAGTTCAATTATCTAAGGGATGGATGCATCGCTGTGACTTTTTGTTCTAGATACGCCCCATGTAGACTAGAGGAATGATATTTGTCCACACTGATTGAATATTCCCGCAAACAAAACTAGCGACTCCACTGGGGAGAACCAATTAGATCTATGAATTTTTATTACAAGCTTATAAAGTGTTCCTCTCACTCATTTAACGCTCTAAGGTGAGTAATACACCTTACTTCACCCTCATTTTCCTTCTTCGGTTCGTGTCTATGCTTACCATAATTCCAATTTGATTCACATTGGATTATCCTAAAGGTTATTTGATTCTTTTGGTTTCTACATCCACCGACGCACCTGGGTGTATTTGAAAAAGCGTTGGACTACCCCTAACGCCTATTGTCCACTATCAAGAATGGTCGTCGACGACTTCTTCCTAGAGTCAAAAAGTTTCGTTGTCGCCATTTCCCAAAGAAGCGGAATGCATCGACCACTGTACGGTGCCCTGGTTCTACCCTGCAGAATGCACCGAGGTAGGCTTTTTCCAACTCTAGAAATTTTTCCTTCAAATTTTTTTATTTCTGATTGGGTTTGGTCAATATGATTTTCTACTCATTGATAGGTGTCATTGTGTGTGTTTATCCTGAATGTACTTTTTTGTTTAGATCTTAAAAAGTTGTCTCAGTCTAAACCTCTGAAATTGAATAGTTTTGTGTGGAAACCAGGTTTTGGGTGTATGGTTTGTATGACTAATCAATCCATTATAAGATCTTTACAAATCTATGGAAAGGAAAGATAGTATGGTTTTTTCACTTTTGTAGTGTGATTTTTTGCATTTCTTTGTTTAAAATTATATAAAAAAACAAAAGAAAAGTTTGATTTCTTTCTTTTGGTTTGGTTAAATCATTAGAATTGTTTTCTTTTTTAATATTGATTAAGAAAAAGTAGGCATTTGTGCATTACGAATCCTTTTCTTTTTTACATTAGAGATATTTTAAACGTTAGCTTTAGATTTTTTGCTTGTCTGAAAGTATTTGAAGTTTGAGGAACGAGTTGTTTGGATCACATGGTTTTCATTTCGTGATTTGAAAAGAAAGAACCTATCCCTTACTCTAGATAGAATTCATTGAAAGGAAAATTGCATGCGCATTTAGATATTTAATCTTGCAATTTCCCCATATCCCACAAACATTCACTAACCATCAAGATAAACTTGAACAGTAGCTTAGGTTAAAATTCTTAGTAATTTGAGTGATAGGTTGGAAGATGTGTTATGATTTCTCTAAACATAGTGATTGTCATTCTTTGTGTGTACTGCATTCTAGGGATCGCACATTTCTTCTACATACCAATCAGTATATCGAACAACTTTTCACGTACCCTTGAGGTATATCAAAAAGTTCTTCACGTACTCGATAGTATATCAAAAGGCCCCTTTCGAACAGTTGTGCATCATACAACACTAACATGGACTTGATATCCCACGTACCTTGTGTATATAGGGATACCCTTCTAGGAACCGATACCAACTAAGAAAATCCTTTTGGTCATCTTGTTGAAGCAATACATCGAGAATAGCACTCAGGGATATACTATGCACGTGTTGTCCAGGTAGTCAGGTATTCAAGAAAGGGAATGGTCTCAATCCTCCTTGTCACGTTTTACTGTTAGACCCTATTGTATATTGCGAGTTGCAACAACTTGACAATCCTAGTGAGGTTCCGAATTTTTCAACCCCTCTTATCACTTAAGTTTGCTTGTGACTTTATCTTGCACAGTATTGTTTGTGTGTGATCTTTTTTAATCGTAAATATTTAGAGTAGAAGTGTTTAGCCATCATTCTGGCCAAACCACTTGTGAGGAGATCTCACATATTATAGGTTTTATCGCCTGAATTTCCTCCCACTGTGGAAGAAAGACAAGGGGTGACCATGGACCCTCCTGTCACAACTGATCCTTCTGTGGAAGGTGTTTCGGTTGTTGAATCGAGAGAAGCGTATTATTTTTCAAATAATCCATCTTCCTCTACCTTAGTACTAGTACAAGTTCCTCCTTCACATGATTCAACATTTAATTTCTCTATAGAAGGCCATTCTGGTGCACAATATTGGGTGTTTGCTCCACCCTCAGATGACCTTGTGGCATCGTAATTTTGTCCAACTGCTCCTTTTTGGGAGACTTCCTTGGGACAGACTATTTCTAAGTACGACACTACTGCTTTATCTTATGCTACCCCCCAGCTAATCTGAGATTGTTATTATCGAATGCTGAGTATTTTAGATCCATATGTGAGATAGTGTCCATTTTACGCACAAGGGGAGAAAGCATAAGAAGGAGAAACATCTCTTCTTTTCCAAGTTGTTCGGAAGGAGCCACTCCCGAATACCATGCCCATGTTCAGTCTTATGCTTCTACCATATCTAGAATATCAATTGAAAGTGTGGTTTCTTACGATCCCGGTTAGCCTTCTATCCCTACCCTGTCGGATCAATCTCTCCCTTGTATCCCTAGTTCTCCTATGAACCCTGTCACTAGGAGGGAATCCCGAGAACAAGTTTTCACTACGATCATGAGAACTAATTCAAATCTTTGACAAAGTGTTGCTCTAGGGAAGCCCATGGTTGAATACCCTCCACAACTATGAATGTGATTGTTCCTTCCTCTGCACTAGAACAACCACCATTGGTTCAACCGATGTCTAACCAACTTACATGGGGGTAGCTTCACCCAGGAAATCAATAGGAAGTGACTACCCAAAATTATCAACACAATGCATGGAGAAATTTTTTTTTGGACATCCCTTATCTTGGTAACCCTAATACCCCATGGGGGGAACCTAATTGGTCGCATGTCTCTACATATGGAATCCCATTTTCAAATAGGTATGGAGGTCCACCTAGAGGTCCCCCATATGGAGGTCCGCCTGTAGGTCCACCATTCAGAGGTCTTCCTGGATGTCCCCCATTTGGAGGTCCCCCACTTGGAGTTCCCCCACCTAGAGGCCCACTCAGAGGTCCTCCAACCAAAGGTCCACTTATAGGTCCCCCATATGAAGGTCTACCACCCAGAGGTCTACCTCTTGGAGGCCCCCCATTAGGGGGGACACCTGGGGGCCTATCAGGTGGCACATTTGGCAACCAATCACAACCAAAACAACCTGTTACTGGAGGATCACCAGCTCTCATTTTTCAATATACTTATGTCCCTACTGGTATTTAGAGTCCTTATCAATATTACCAGTATCCACAATCGAATCAACAACTGCCTTTTTTGGCTACACTTGATATGCCAGAATTGTCATGATTGATCAATGATTCTATTCACCATGATCCTTCATGGCCAGCTATTCTAGTAAAGTTTCCTTCAGATATACCCAAATTTGATGGAAAAGTTGATGAGGACTCCAAAAACCACATCACGACCTATAATTTGTGGTGCTCGTCCAACTCTCTAATGGATTGTTATATCTGTTTGATACTTTTTCAAACGAATCTCACCAGAACCACTACCAAGTGGTATATAGAATTTCTTCAGCACTCTTTTTGTGATTTTAACACCTTAGCAATGGTGTTTTTCAACTCCCAATTCGGTATGAAATGGGTATGGATCTTGTAACCTCACTTCCTCATACCACTTCCACCCATGTATCTGATGATAGACATGAGTGGAGATGACGATGCAGATTGATTAAAGCCCATATTCCTGACCAATTACTTATCGATTGGTTCACTAAGACTTTACTTCTACCCATTTTTTGGGATGTTTCCATGGGAGGTGTTTTCACCGAAGAATAAGCCATTAGTCAAGCTTAGTACCTAGAATTGGTTTATTCCCACCCAGGCACTCTTTATGACTTGATCCCACACACTCCCCTTCCTACTTCACACCCATCAATACCTTCAACAAAACCACCTACCAGTGGTGTACTTGGTTCTATTCAGACACAACCAATGGATAAATCCCCAAAAAACAAAACCAACCTACTATCCAGACTGTCACAAATCCCAATACCACCTCTCCTCCTATTTCATCTATCGAGGTAAATGCAATTCAATCCTTAGAATATTCAGGAACAAATAAAAATGAAAGAATAAATAAAAAAAAGTCTGAAAAATATACAAGAGAGTAATAAAACACAAAACCCTAATGTCGAATCCAATAATAAGAGAAAGGTAAAATTTCCCTGACTCATATGTGGAGGTGACCACTTCACCAAGGAAGGTCCTCGGCATGAAGAGGTCAACAATTTTTTGAAAAATTATCCCACCCCAACAGTCTTGACCAATCCTTTCCCTACCTAGCAACAATTTGTTGACCATCAATCCTTGCACAGGTCTTCCTCATCTTCTACAGATGAAGTTAAAATGGTCTAGTGAAATAGTTAATCTTACCACCATATCCCATAACTATGACCCACCTCCAAAAATGAAATATGATAATGCTTTAGCTGATAAGCCTACAATTTCCACCCCTCCTCCTGCCAACAATATTCATATTGAGAAACTTATTATGGACGTCGTCCTCCGACCACCAAAGCGTATAATTCAAAAATCAGTATTTAACCCTAATGCGCAGGTTGATCAATACTACAATGTACACTACTCACTACTACATATCGCTCAAAATTCCCACAAATATTTTCCACGAAATAGGTAAAACCATTGCTTCCATGGAAAATCAGTGTTAATTTTTTGAAAAAATTGAAAATTTTCCCGACATTCATTGCTGTTGCGATGAAGATTTCAGCCTATTTCTCTTCCAATGAAAGTTAGTTTTGTTCGCTATTACGATGAGTTGACCTTATCATCGCTATTGTGACGAACGCCAAACCTTTTCTTTTTGTTTTTTTTAGTAACGGTCATTTTGAATTTTTCTTTATTTGAAATTTGACCTTTGTCCATTTTTGTTGAAACTGCGACCCTCATTGATCTATAAATACATGTTCTTAAGTCATTTATTCAGAATCATTTGCTAGAGTTGTAGCTATCATTTTATTGCTTTTTTGTTCTGCGATTTGAAGAGTTCGGTACTGGTTTGACACATTGAATTTTTGTTCTCATTCGTTTTCCAGGTTAGTTTGACTGCAATGCACTAGTTTTTTTTTGTTGGGGCCTTTTTTTTGTTGCGCCCTTTATCATTTCAATTTGTTGAAACCTTTTAATCTCTAGTATAACCAACATGAACAATATTAGTCTGAGGAATTTGTTGTGAAGAATTTATATTACTGTTGAAACCTTTTCTTCTATTTTGTATAAAGAAATTTCTATTTTTAGTAAATTATTTAACATTAGCATGATTAATATTAATAACAACAATATATAGGGTTTGGAAGAAAAATATAATTTTAATCAATAATTATTTGATTACGTTTTAGATTTACTCCCTTAATTAACCTCAAACAAATTATTTTTGACTTCCACTATTTGACATAATGTTGAAAATTGATTTTTATTTACTATTCCTTAAATGTGTCCATATGGATAGTATTGATATCCCAAATGTGTCAACCAAGGTCAATCACACTTGAAATTTTTTAGTGATGGAAAACTATCCTCATCATCAACCTAAATGAATGTCAAAATGTGACATATATATAGTAGACCATCACAACCAACTTAACCCATACAATATTTTGCTATAAAACATAACCCTTGAAGTACATTGGAATTTGGGAGATAATAATTGTACATTGAATGTACTATTTTGACATAATCTGACATAAATTAATGTTTCAATGTGGCATAACTATGTTCTCAACCTTCTTTATATCAAAATTTGATATAGGCTTGCAATCTCATAAAATGTTAGAATGTGAAATTTTTGGACATCATCTCCATATTAAAATGGTTCATAATTTTGAATTGAAACTCTTCACCGTAGTTAGTTTCCATTATGGTTGTTGTAACTATTGTCAACATAGTCAATATAGTTTAATGTGTTCAATAATGGATAACCATGGTAAACATAGTTAAACACATTGACCATTGTAATGTTACATAACTATACCCAGATGTGGAAATCCACAATGCAATATGGGACATAAGCATTGTTGATTATACTTATTTGACATAGGCCACCATAAATTATCATCACTACGTGACACACCTATGTTGTTATAAACATAAATACCCAACTTAATTTGACATAGTATAACCTCATGTGTGCTAATTTGACTTAGTTAGTAGGTCTAAATTGACATAATTAGTACCTGATTTGACATAATCTAATGTGTGTAATAATCTAACCTATGTACTAATTTGACATAATTTGACAAAATTCATTCTATGTACTAGTAATTTGACATAATCCTTGTTGAATTTACTAATTTGACGTATTTGACCCAAAAAAATGTCACTATGTGGCATACCTAAGTTATTAGTTAATATTGTGGTGGGTAATTATAAATAATTCACCACAATTAAGTATTGATGTTATTAATTAATAATATTATTAATTAATTATAAACATTTATTATTAAATAGTGTAATGCCCGACGTAGTGTGTTAAGCCCTTGGACATATGTTGTGATTATTTTTTGTGTTGTTATGTTGTACTAGGTGCATGTACTATGGACTATGGTCATTATTATTATTATTTGTATTATTATTATTCTTATGTATTTATTTTTAGACATGCATTATATATTGATTAATGAGTTTTTTGTTGTTATAGGCTATCAAAAATTCAAATAAATTTTCTTGGGAAGAAAACAGTAGGAGGTATGTTGAGGCTATGGCAGCACTAGAGGCGAAGGGTGATGGAAAGTGTTATTGCCCTTGCAATGATTACAGAGGTTTGCGAACTAGAAGAATTTTATTAACATCAACTAAAAAACATTGTAAGGAGAAGGGGCATGCTGAAGGGGGGTATGAATATCATCCATTGGTAAGACGTCATTCATTACATATTGTACTTTTTGTAATAATACTGATAGTGTATTCACAATTTTTTTTATCATTTTAAATATATGTGTTGTATATTATACACTAATGTTATTGAATTGTTTGTAAATATAAATACAATGCCCCCATGATGTTGACCGCTAAAGAGCTATTTGCCAAATAATAGTAGAAATACTACTTTACAAGACGACGAGCATGGAGATCATGTTATTGAAGATGGAGTTCTTAATGATCCTATGGACGAAGATGACGTTATTGATACTAATGGTGAAGAGGAGATAAATAGATTGCTGCAAGACACATTTTCTTCATTGGACGAGGACAACCTCCATGATTTTCATGATGTTCCTCTTCTCGAGAAGTTCCAAGAACCTCTTTATGAAGGCTAGTCAATAACCAATATTCTATCTGCTATATTGTTGTTGGTGAACTTGAAGGTTTTGAATGGTTTATCAAACACTTGTTTCACACAGCTACTAAGGTATGTAAAGTTGATTATTTTCCTCTATTTTTAGTGTTAATTAATTTGTAAATTAGGGATATGAATTATTTATGACGTATATTGTTTACATTTCACTTTTTGTCAATGTTGCAGATTGTTGGGTGAATTTATATTACCACCATCAAATAATTTACCACTCACAAGTCGAGAGGTATTCTTGATTATGAAAGAAATTGGAGTGGAGTATCAATCTATTGATGCATGTCCTAATGATCATATTATATATTATGGACAGTATGCATCAGAAAACAAATTCCCACGATGTGAAGTTAGTAGATATCGAATTGATCAATTAACAAAACAGGTCTCGCACAAAGTTCTTCGTTATATTCCCATAATTCCACGTTTCCAACGACTATTCAGGTGCCAAAGTATAACACAGTTTATGGATTACCATGTGAAGAATAGAAGTGAAGATGGTGTTCTTCAAAAGCCTGCAGATGGTTATGCATTGAAGAACATTGAAGGAAAATTGCCAATTTTTAAAGATGAACCTCGTAATTTTAGACTTTCATTGGAAGCTGATGGTTTCAATCCATTTGGTGAGCTTTGTTATACTTACTCAGTGTGGCATGTTTTTGTCATAAACAATAACCTACCTCCTTGGATGACCATTAAGAGAGAGCACACAATGTTGGCAATGATTATTCCAGCTATTTTTTTAAAAGCTGTAATTATATTATTTCATAAAGTTATTTGTTTAATTGTTGCATGAGAACACCTTTTATACATTTGGACGGAAAACTAAATAGCAATATTCTATGTTTATTGATCAATTAGGTAAGTACCAAGTTAAATATATGAATGTATATATTGAGACTCTTATCGATGAGCTATTGAAGTTATGCGCTGGAATCACTATGTATGACATCTCTAGACCAATAAGGCAGAAACAATTTCAGTTCCATGGAATACTTGCATGGACAATTCATGATGCTCTCGGGTTAACACATTTTTGGGGTATGTAACTTTATGTTGCACATAGTTAAAATTATATGTTTTTAAGATTAAAAACATGCATTTTTTTTAAATTAATAATATTTTGATGTAGCAATAACATTATTACATATATCTCACAGGTCTTCAAACAAAGGGAAAATTTGCATGTCAAGTATGTGGTCCTAGGATAAAATCTCGTCGTTCAAGAATTTTAGCAAAGGAAGTGTTCGATGAGTATAGGAACTTCCTCCCTAAGAACCATAGGTACAGAACTATCGAAAAAAAAATTTAATGGTAAAGAAGAGAATGCAAAGAAACCACGAAGAATGACACCTCACCTATGGTAGTTGGAATATAACAGAAATCGTCGAGGTATGCAAATTGTATATGCAGCATACAATATGTACTTCACGTAATATTATGATTTTTGTATTTTTATTGAATTTTCTCTAGCATGGGTTTCATGAATTATTGTTAATGTGTTTTCATTTATGTTTAATGAACGTATTTAAGGCATGAATGGACTTCCATGAGGAATGAAGAGTTATCCCATACAATGCAATAGGTTGCCTTACTACGAGCACCTACAAATAGCTCATTTGTTTGATACAATGCATATTGGGAAGAATGTAATAGAAATGATATGGCGAAATTTAGATGGAAGGTCAGACAAAGATAAAATTGGAAAATTTTGTAGTGACATTGTAGAAGCCAATCACGCATTGCAAAGTGTAATTATTTCCAATGCAGAAAATGGGAACCGAAATATTAGTTTTCCATGGTTATTGACGGAGCAACAAATCAATGCTATAAAATAGGTCATTCAGAAAATAAGGTTTCCAACGAGGTTTTTGTTGAACATAAAAAAATATATTAACCCAAAAAGGTGATTTTGGCAGTGTTAAAACTCATAGCTAGCATACATTTATTAAGATAATTATTTATGTATATAATTTACATTAAGTAAATATTTTTAGAAATTGTTCTCTTCTATTTGGAAACATTAGATAATGATTTGATTTTTTCTACAGTATGTTCTACCTCTAGCTCTCCCATATATCTTTGACGAAAACATAAAACAAGTTATATATGATCTTGGTAAATACATGCGGTACGTAACAATTTCATATGCATGAAAAATGTTCGATGTTCATTTGGTTGCATTGCTTATTGACATATTGTGTTTTATAGCTTCGAACTTTAATATATATTATATGCCTCAATCTGGTTGATCATTCATGCTATTTTATTGCATCTTATGTAGGTGTCTTTCATCTAAGAAATCCATGAAGAATATATTAGGTATTAGAAGAGATAAAATCCTTGTCTAATGTGTGAAATGTAGAAGTATTTACCTCCATCATTTTTCAATGCACAAGAACACTATACACCAAGTTGAGGAGATTGAATTGTGTGGACCTGTAAACTCAGGTTCAATGTGGATGGTGAAAAGGAATTTGAAGGCATTGAAGGATTTTGTTAGAAAAGAAGAACACCTTGATGGTTCTATGGTGCAGGGCTATATGCTATACCAATCCATGGTGTACATTAGTCAATATCTTCCAAAATTAGAAAAACATATCAATCTGCCTCGCATTTGGCATGTCAACTCCATCAACAAATTTGAAGGGGAGGTCTTGTCAGGGAAAGGTAGAAAGAGGAAAGTGAAAGGTAATGAGAATGGTGCACATTGTATTTATTATATAATTAATTTTTCAATTTATGTAATTTTTATTATTCCATCAATATTTTAAGGTAAACTAAATTTCCTTTAATGAATGCTAATTTTAAATTCTTAATTGTTTTTTCATATAGTTGGCCGTGTGTGGGATGCAATACATTTATACAATATTGATTAGATGGAGCAATGGATTGAACAATGTACAAAATACTATGGTAAATTAACATGGGAAGGGGTTAGTAAAATGATTAAAACAATGCATCTTCATCGAGAGGAATATCCCAAACTTATGCAAAGGGAAATTGATTTGGCATGCAGTTTAAAAGACAAAAAGGAAAGTATATTTACCCTGGTCATTTTTTTCATTGTTTTACATTGTATCTAAATATTTCTCTCATTTATGTCTTCTTATATATTTATTTATCGAGTTGGGAATGATGGAGCTAATACATCACAATGCTATGTGGTGCAATGGTCATAAATTTTGCATCAAAAAGTTGGATGACAAGAGGAAAACATTTGATTGTAGGATAACTGTGCTTTTTCAAGTCACTGATGTTTCCTCTAGAAGTGACAAGCACCCAAAAGTATCTGAAAATAGGTACTATGGTTATTTGGAAGATATACTTGAGTGTGACTTTAATTCCTTTAAAGTAGTTATGTTTGAGGTCAAATGGTATAGGCTATGAATGAATGAATGTGACCCTGAAAGAATTGTTATTTAGCATGCCAATGGATTTACCATGGTTAATACAAGGGCACTTGAACTAGGTATAGAGCCTTATGTTCTTCCAATTCAATGTGAGCAGGTCTTTTACATAGAGGTTCAAGGTAAAGTAGGTTGGTCATACATTGTTAGATATGATCTGAGAGGAAGACTGGTCAAGTATAATGCAATAGAGGAAGAAGACAATGTTGAAGAAGAAGGTGATGCAGATCAAGAGTAGTTGGACATCGACGTAGATGTGTCAGATGAAGAATCTGATCAAGAAGTTGATCATCCAAATGATGTAGCAGGAAATGAAATTGACATTGATGATATTGATGATGAATATCTAACCGAAAATGAATTTGATCATTACCCTGATATGAGCGATCATTTCAACGATAGCGATTCAGAACCAGATGATGATACAGATGTTGAGTTAGATGAAGATGACTCTGAATTATGACATTTTATCAATTTTGGAATCTAGGAGGTATGTGAGAATTTTTTTTTGCATAAATTATTATGTTTATGACTATTTAGTTATGTTTAATCCATCGTTATCATCATCATCGTCATCATTATCATCACAATCTCCATCATCATCATCATCTTCATCATCATCCATCATCATCATCATATTCATCATCCTCATCCTCATCATCATCATCATTATATTCGTCATCATCATAATCCTCATCATCATTATCGTCGTCATCACCATCATCACCCTCTTCCTCATCAACATCATCATCATCTTCTTCATCATCATCATCGACGTCGTCATCACCATCTTCATTTATTTAGTTATGTTTAAACCATCGTTATCATCATCATCGCTATCACCATCATCACAATCTTCATCATCATCATCATCTTCGTCATCATCATCATCTTCGTCATCATCCATCATCATCCTTGTCATCATCCATCATCATCATCATATTCCTCATCCTCATCCTCATCATCATCATCTTTGTCATCATCATCATCATCATCATCATCATCATAATCCTCATCATCATTATCTAATCATCACCATCATCACCCTCTTCCTCATCAACATCATCATCATCATCATCTTCTTCTTCTTCATCATCATCATCGACATTGTCATCACCATCGTCATCACCATATTCATCTATTTAGTTATGTTTAACCCATCATTATCATCATCATCGTCATCACCATCATCATAATCTCCATCATCATCATCATCATCATCTTCATCATCATCCGTCATCATCATCATCATCATCATCCTCATCCTCATCATCATCATCTTCCTCATCATCATCATCATCACCATAATCCTCATCATCATTATCGTCATCATCACCATAATCACCCTCTTCCTCATCAACATCATCATCATCATCATCATCATCATCATCGACGTCGTCATCACCATCGTCCTCACGATCTTCATTTATTTAGTTATGTTTAAACCATTGTTATCATCATCATCGTCATCACCATCATCACAATCTCTGTCATCATCATCAACTTCATCATCAGTCGTCATCATGATCATATCCATCATCCTCATTCTCATCATCATCATCATCATCATCATTATTGTCATCGTCACCATAATCACCCTCTTCCTCGTCAAAATCATCATCATCATCATTGACGTCGTCATCACCATCTTCATCATCACGACCACCATCATCGTCATCTCATCATCATCATCATCGTCATCTCATCATCATCATCGTCGTCATTGTCATCGTCATCGTCATCATCATTGTTGTCGTCGTCGTCGTCATCACCATATTCAATATCATCATCATCACCACCACCATCAACATATTCATCATCACGGCCACCATAATCGTCATCGTCATAGTTATCATCATCATCATCATCATCATCATCATCATCATCATCATCGTTGTCATCACCATCTTCATCATCATCACCCTCTTCATCATCAATCTCATCATCATCCTCATCGTCATCATCATCATCATTTGTTACTATTATTTACATTTTCCTGTATGTTGTCATATGATATAACACATTTTTTTTTAGATAGATTTTGTCAGGTTATGGGGAATTAAGAGTGATGTGAGGGGGGGCAGGGCAAGGGCCAGAAGAGCTTCCACCTTCACGTGGTTGGCCATGTTCAGTAAAGAATATTAAATTATTCTCGAAACAAAGAGAAGCTCAGTAATGCAATGCATAGTTATGATGATGATGATGATGATGATGATGATGATGATGATGATGAGGATGATGAGGATGATGACGATGTCAATGACAATGGCGTTCATCATCGTCATCGTCATTGCCATCATTATCATGACCATTATTATCACCATAATCATCATGATCTTGATCATTGTCATGATCATCATCATCACCATCATTATCATTATCATCATAATAGACATCGACATCACCATCATCATCATCATCATCACACGAACTAATTAGGATATATCATCATTTCCCTTGGTACTTTCTAGTATGGAATTGATTATCTTAGAGTTAACACTTCATATGACCAACCTAGCACTTCATATGGAAATCACAATATTCTCTATGCATTTAAACTAATCGAAGTCACTCCATTCTTAAATATGAACAATTTATCGACATTTTCACAAATTCTCTAAAACAAATCCAAGTTCCTAAAGATTTGGTCTATGCTAGAAGTCAAGAAAGTTGTAATTGAGGGGTGATGATATTTAATGTCTCCTTCCTAATTCTAATTTTATCATGTTTGTAAATCCTTCAATCCTATCGCAAGTTGTTCTTAACGGTGGAGGGTTGGGGAATTTCAACACTAGGCATAAGTTTAAGGTTAGCCTGATGTAATGCAATTATAAATTTAGTATGGTTTTAGGTGTTTCCTTAAGGTGGCTTTGTACTTCAATAATTTAGTTTTCATAATCATGTGTTATACATGAGTGATTCGATGACTCCAAATATACTCTATTATACAACACTTTCCATTCCTTATCACCTGATTAGTATATGATTTTAATTATCATGAAATATCATTTGTAGAAAATTGATATAAAAGATATGCCAAATGTATTTTCATTTTGAAATTTTTTAACCTAATGCCTAAGTGAATCTAACCAATTTACATTCAAGTATTATCTATTATTGATCCTTCATTAATCATCAAAAACATACTTTAGTTTTGATTTCAATGTTGTGGTGTTACTGAAGCTCATAAACTTATTAGCTTGCTTATGGACCTCATTTAGCATTGGATATAAGCATGTATCATCAATAAACATAATAAAAACATAGTCTTATCCATGGGACTTCTTATGAATAAACATAATTATTTTGTTTTTTATCACTAAAAAATTATTAAAAACACAAAACATAATTTACTATGTTTAAAGTTTTAAAAATAAAAAGTTAATAATTATTTTAATAAAATCTCAAAATTATATAAACAACATCAATAAAAACTATCTTAATAAATTTACATTTTGGTTATTGTTTTCTTTTTATTCTCTTTCAAAACCTTTTAAGAATACTTCACAACAAGCTAACATGGATGAATCCATACCTTGCACACTTTTACAATTTTTAACAATTGAGCACCCCTTAATATTTCACCAAAAAATGCAAAAAATAAATATTGTTGTTTGAAATTTTTTCAAATTTTAACAATTTTGCACCCTTTAATATTTACATGAAAAAAAGATATATTATCAATAAAACTTATTGTGCACACATTAAATTGTCATATATGTATCATTAATTTTACAGTTCAATAACATAACAACTATTCTATTGTATTTTTTCAAGTTGGAGCACACTTCATTATACAAAAAAACTACTTAGACTATGTCATAGCCATATTGGGGCATCCACCTGCAATCCAAGCTTGAGAGATGTAAGAATGATAAGTCTTGGGAACCTAAGAAAAATTAATACACAACTCATAAAACATTAAAAAAAAATTCCTACATACCAAGCAACTTAGCAAAGCTAGCGTAACCGGGGTTAGGGCATCAATTTTTTTTTGTTCAACACTTGATGTGAAAGCATACATGTATGGGATGGAGGCTCAATGGAATCAATCCTAAGTCAATTGAATCCTCGAAACTCACTGCATGTCTGAGTCTCAATAACCCTCCTTTTAAATTGAACCAAAATACCAAAAGAAGTTTTTTAATGGCTGAGATTTGAGAAAGTTCAAGGTGTGACTAATTAAGGTCTTGGGGCTCTAATTTTTTTTTATGTTTTGTACCAGTCCACGATTCAGTGAATCGACAGTCATGGGTAGGAATTTAAGTTATTTAACGAAAACAATGAATGTATATACCTCTATTTCGAAACCATTTTCCATGCTGATGCAGGCCACTACTGTCTCTATTGTCTTACCAAAAGGCATGATAATGAGGAAGAAGACCTAAAATTATGGACTTCACCTTCAAAGAATGCTTTGCAATCAAATTGGCAAGGAGTGTTAAGAAGATCACAACAATCCAACGTGTCAAAATCTCAGTTGATAGTTGTAATTAAAGACATATATGGTAAATTTAATATAAGACTTACTTATAGTTGCCTCTTACTCTTTGTGTCTAGACACGTTTAATATTTTATAGTTTTCTCTGCACCTTGACCCAATTCGTATTATAAGGTGAGGACGTGCATGCATAATAATCATTAGTTATGACTATGACATGAGGATTTATAGGGAAGAGGATGTAAAGACAAGTATTTTTTATATGTATTTTGGTGGCGTTGATGACAAATGTTGTGAGAAACCACAAATGTTTGGAAGGATGGAGGGAGATTACATCACGATCATGCCACCCATCAAATTGAAGACTATTCTTGAGCCAAAAATTGTTTTTTTTTTTTAAATTTTATTAGTAACCATTGTTTCTCCATATCGTGTGCCTAATGACACCTCTCTATAGCAATGCAAAAATCGACCTATGCATAGTTTGTGATCCAACTAGCTACATGCCATTATTTGTATTTGCATGACATCAAGTGTTGTTTATAGTTGCCATGAGTCCATGATATTCATGCAAGAATTGAAGTCTTTTAGAGGAGGAGTCATCAAGCCGACCTTTTGAATTTCATTTTGACAAAAAAAGAGTGGACATTGGTAGTGAGGTTCACATAGGTAGTAGGCACAAAGTTTTGAGCTCGTTTTAGGCCTAGTAGTAGACTAGTAGTTGTTCTTTTTTGTTATAGTTGTAGTTGTTGACACATTGTCACACTTTAGATTTCTTAGGGACTCGAGGGTCAGAGTCACATATCGATGACTAATAAAATATAAAATAAATAACATATAAAAAAAATAAACAAAACAAAAATATATAAATAATAAAATATAAAATATAAAATAAAATATATAAAATAAAATATAATATAATAACACAACAAAATATATATATATATATATATATATATATATATATATATATATATAAAACCATAATAGCCCCGACCAGGCTTCAAATTTGAAGCCTTTAGAGCCCTTCAAAGGCCATTTTAGCCTTCATAGAAGGCCACAAAAAATTTTACCATGCAAAAAAAATTTAGTTTAATTTCCAGCACGTCAATAATGAAATTGAGTAATCCTAGGTAAATTTGCAACAGAAGGGCAGCTACAAAATTTGCCCTTCTAGGGTTATCAGTGATTCAGTGAACTGTGGGAGAGTTAAGACTTAGAGTCTGCCCAAGACTCAGAGTCTACCCAAGTTCCCTCTAATAGTTGGGTCATGGATGAGGATCTCGGTCCGAATGGGCACATACCATGGTGGGCCACTGGGCTGCCCAGTCCAAGTTCAACTTGGTGAGTCGGGACTGTGACTTGGGATTCAATGTTCACTTTCAAAGAATTTAATGGAATTGGCATGCATTACTGATTCACCAACTTCATTTAATCTTGGTATGAGAGGATGACAACCTTCCAACTCGGTTTTCCATCCAGCGTCTTCTTGTTCACCAAGTCACGTGATCTCACAACTTAAAAGTCACTTGAGCATTTTCGTATATTATGTGAAATTAAATGCTCATATGAGTTATATCTATGGATGGTGAATTGAATCTGATAACCCTCCACTTTCAAGGCTCCATAAGGAAAAACTAATGGTGTTGTTTTTTGGGTTACAACTTACAAGTTGTAATTTACAATGCATTGAGCAACCTTTTCCGGATTCAAACCTAACCTAGTCCAATGGGTTTGTAAGTTTCTAGACCAAGGTTTCACCCACTGCCGAACATTTCTATTATGACCACCATAGGACTGGGATGACATATCTTTTGTGGCATGCTAGCAACACATTGCCTTTTGTTTGTGTTCATGAATCATATCCTATATTAGTTAGTCAAGGATTCTAGGATTTATTCCATTTTTCATTCATTTAGTAAGGTCATAATCATTTGAATCACACTCCTAGTCTCCCACGGTCCACCTAGGTTGCTTAGCCTTCTTATCTCATTGGAGGAAGGGGGTTAGTAAACAAAGACAAAGGAAACCTGAACGGAGGGCTAGCGAGAGACAAAGATTGTACAATATGCATATAATCAACTCTAAAAGAAACGAAAGAATTTGTCATATACCTAACTGAAGATTATCATTACATAAATTTTCGGGATTCTTATGCGGTAACTCCTATTCCTAAGCTAATTATGAGGGTTGGATGTGTTGACAATGTCTATGATTTGGAGAGGTTGGTTTTTCCATCATTATACCATCAATGGGATGCTCCTACAAATATCCCTATTATGTCTCCCATCCTCACTTGCCTCACCTTTTGACTTGAGTCCTCTTCTTATTCCTCCTCTTCAGCCCGTGGGCTCTCTGATGTACGCCTTGAGCACCCTCGAAACAAAGAATGATCTCTAAAAGTCTTCGGACACCTCAGGAAAACAATACCCATTTTTTCCTTACCTGCACAGATATATCTATGTTATGTAGAAAAAATTATAAAATGATTTCTTTTGTAATCATGTGAAATACAAAAACATGCACTCGCCTACCTCGGGCAAGTAAACCAACTCAGGAGCATCGTTATATTGGGGAATTGAGATGGCGATGATTTCAATCGTTTTTCTATAGAAGGAAATGACTACGCACTCGAATTCCTCGTTGTATTTTGTGGCAGACAACTCGAAGGTGCCACCTTTGTCACATGTAGGAGCAAGAGAAGAAAATGTAGAACGTTGGGTAGGCTGGATAGAGCTTCCCCAAACTTAAAGATATTGGTGAAATTTGTGTGAGAAAAAAATATTATCATGGGTTTATGAGTATAGGATCATTGGAGGTCAGGACTCAGACTCTCAACTCTCCAATTACATGCTTTAGTGTCTCCCTAATTTATATTTCCTCCAAAATATTTTGCAGAGCTACGCTATCGACTTGGTTGTTGTGAATTCATAGGTATCTACAACATTTTGCACTTGTGCAACATTTTATATGTGGATAAAAGTTAAATGTGTTGCTTGTTGGAGTGCCTTATGGTGCTATAAATGTAAGGGTTTAAAATTTCTCCATCCAAAATGTTGTTTTAAATTTGTAATGTATTATGTGACCACACACCTGCCAGACTAATTCTCAAATACTCAATAGATGTAACCTTAAAAACCCCAGTATTTAAATGAAATCATACCAAAATAATGTATACTTTCATAGGCCAGGACCACAACTTCATTTGGGTGGAGGAGCAAGTAGAAAGAGCCTGGTATTTGAGTTCCAAATATGTCAATGCTCTTTATCTATCGTGAATTGTAAGCATTAGGTTGAAATAAAGAAAAATATTTGAATACAAGTGTTTGAATTATTCCAATTTCCTTAATTAAATCCAAAGGTTGAAAGGATAAAATATTTAACAACCGAAACTGTAAATGTTGTAGACTCTGACCCCTTCGTTTTCCTTTCAGCCTTCTAATAATGGAAATAAGAAGCACAAAACTGTCTACCAATATATCTAAACAAGAGAATCCCTCAAATAACGTTCATGAAGGAGGGATTGGGAGTGCAGTGAGCTAGAAAAGGACATGATTTCAACAGCCTCATTGTCACAAACCTCCAACACACGTGTTTATGATTTGTCTTCCTTATTGACTATGGTAGACATAAGACACCCAACTTCTAGTGATAATTGTTGGAGACTTTTAAGTTCTTCCTTATAGTGCACTAATAAATACTTAACCTTTCCAATAGGGCTGATAAAATCGATATAGATTGGAGAGACTATCCGTAATCCACCTAAAATTGGGGTTTTGTTTGATCACTTCGAATTGGGTGATAAAATCAATATACATTGGAGAGACTATCCATAATCCACCTAAAATTGGGGCTTTTGCTTGATCACTTTGAATTGAGCATCTGGGGAGGACATGATTCAATTCTAAAAATAGTTGTTGAATTTAGGTTTGAAAAAAAAAAGTTGTTCCCTGATCAAGCATTAGGTTTGCGTTATGCGGTTTTTCTTTTAGGTAGGCGCAATCACACTTGACCAAAAGAGATGCCATCGAGCAGAATCAATCCTCCATTCAAATGTCCTTCTAAATTCCAATGGATTATTTTATCAATGACCTAACGACTGAATTTTTCACCAACCCAATAGAGTTGTACCTTATCTAAGTTCAATAAACTATATGCTCTAGGGACCGGGAGAGTAGAGACCTCTTTATATATGTATGGAATTTCATTAGCTAAAAAAATAATAATGATGTATCTGCACATGTGTCTCCATATTTGTATGAGATCTTGCTCCATGGCATGAATGGCGGAATATGCCCCAACGTTTGTCGATGTGCATCGTGCGAGGGATATAGAGATGTGAATTATATGTTTCCACACAATAATCGAGTGTGTATTATAGTCATCTCTTGTGGGCTCCGAGAGGTTGAATAAATATTTGTTACTCCTAAAACATTTAGGTGGTGACAAAGCTTTTATTTTTATTTTTGATTTACAATTAGTTTGTGGGAATCCGAAATCCATAAACTATAATAGAACAAAAAAAAAGGTTTAAAATACTTGATATTTGTAGGAAAATTTGAAGTGTTTCCGTAAAATAGCTAGGATAATATGTCAATATTGGAGAGACTTGGAAATGTTTTTTTCTTCCAATTTCTAGGATTTATATAATTAAGGGTATAGAAGGTATTTACTTTTATGAGGATAACCCCTACATTAGGGAGGCCACATGGATAAGAACGTGCAATGTATGCATAGGATGTAAACCATTTTAATTTGTATTGACTTTGTCTCTTGCTTTGTCCTCCCTCCCTTACTACAGTCTACCTACTCACCTACTCTTTCCTATGTCATGGATAAATAGATTTGTTCATGAATAGTTCATTAATAGATAGACTGAACCATTATAGGCACTACGAGCATTCCAAATCAATTTCATTACATTATAGGAACTACATGCACTAAAAGCAATATATAGGGAGAGGAGAATTTGTTATTACATAAGTAAGATAACCTGTCTTTCATGGCGCATTTCACCTAGAGGGGTATCTCTCCCTCTTACATTTTGTTGACTAAATTGTCACTGATGCCAATAGGTGTGTGTCAGTGTGTCTTGGTGCCCCTTGAGGAGCCTCTGAGGGTTGAGTAAGTGTCAATGTCTAAGGAGACCTTTTGACTTTGTCCAAGCCCAAGTCTAAATCCCTTGGAGCCCTTGGTACATTACCAAAAGCCCTGTAGAGTTTTCAAGCACCCCTAAGTTGTCTTATGGTTTCCCAATACCACAACCATGCCCTTTTGTCTTAGATTGTGTCCTTGGTGGGTTGAAAAAGTTGTAAGAGTCCAAATGACCATTTCAGTAGCCATTTGCGTTTGATAGAGTTCATGATACCGTAGGAGAAGCCTAGGCACCCCCACACCTTGATGGCCGTGTTTATAAAGCATGTGACAACCTTGTTGACCTAACTAAAGTCCCTAAAACCCCTTACCTTTGTTCCCTAAAATTTACCCTATGCCTTGCCCTTAAAACACTAGTATTACCCCAACTTATACAAAGATGCCCTAACTTGAAATAAGTAATAAGCATTAAAACATAATAAAAACAATATTAAGATTGAATTTAAACCCTTCATATCCAACATTGAAGTACTTTTAAAGTCAAAACAAGTCTTAAAACATTAATAAAAGAGCTCTTGCATTAAGACATGTTTTAAAGGTAATATTAAAATATTTAATAAATAAAACAATTCTTTTTATTAAAAGTTAAATCAAGTTAAAGATCAAATTAATTTTGAAAATCCTTTTAATAAAGTTACCTTATAATAAAATTAAATTAAGTTAAAGGTCAAATTATTTTTAATTTAAAACTCCCTTTAATAAAGTTTTACTTCTCCTTTAAAGAAGCCGGATCCATCACCACTTAACCTTTTAAGTGGATAAGTGTTTAACATTTAAATATTAAAATATTTTAATTTCAAATTTAATCTTTAAAGAAGATCAACCCCGCTAAATGGTGATTTAAAACCTTGTTTTAAATTAATAAAAAAGTTAAAGGTTTTTAGTAATTAATTTAAAGTTTAAAGATGTGTAACCCCTCCTAAAAGTCGGCCTAAATTTTTTTTAATTTTAAATAATTTACTTGAACCTCCAATAAAGTCGGCCCTGCTTTATCTCACATTTTTGTTTTGTTTTGGAGTATATATAGGCCAAAACTTTGTCACTTAAAAAAAAAGAAAAGCAACGCACTGTTTTGGTAACGAAGTCTGAGGCCTGTTTTCGCTTGGTTAAAAAGTCTAAATTTGTCTTTGGCTAGCAGCAGAGGAAGGATACTATTATATCAACAACAAAGAAGCAGTACAAACACAAAATTCTTCTTGACTGAGTGGTTGTTTACAGCGCAGTTCTAGTCCAACTATAGACCTGAATTTGTTTAGAGACTATTTATTACAGACCAGAATTCTTCATGATGAAACAATGAAAGTCTGCAATTTTGTTTTGGAGTTTATCTTCTTGAACACTCATGAATTCCTCTTAACAGACCGAGTTTTGATATGGGTCATTGTTGCTCCTTTACAGATCCTTCCTTACAGTGGTGAAGGATTAAGACTATGTACAGTTCAGTCCTAGTCTGATGATTGCTTTGGAGAGTTGAACTTAAGCTCCATTGCTACTGTAAGTATGACTAGTCTAATGTCTGCAAGGCTTCATGAACAGACAAGGTATGTAATTATGTGAACAGTAGAATACATGGAAATGTGTAGTATATGTATTACAGTGTTGTGTGTGAAGAGTATACAGTGTACTTGTGAATGTGTAAACAAGTGCAAGTAAATGTACATGATATATGTATAGAACAGTATGTTGAGTGTGCAGTATATGTATAGTGAAGTGTAGAGGTGAGTATGTACATTAGTGTACAAGCAAAAGTCCAGCAGTGTGTACAAGTGTATGACTGAGCTTGAACAGTATATAGTATACACATGTAATGTGAGTGTGAACAGTATGTAATACATACAGTGATAATTAATGATGATGATGTACACTCTATGATGTTGTTGTACTTCTATACACACTATGATGTGATGGTGAAGATGTTTTGATTTACATGCACTATGATGTTCATTTGATGTACACGGTGATGACAATGATGCATGATGATGCATGCCTTGTGTTCAGTGAAAGCAAAGAAGAATTACTTGTTCAGTGATTGTGTATGATGAGATGTACAAGGATATACATGAGCAGTGTGTGTGGCAGCGATATGAGTAGACTCAAATTGACTGAGTTGGATGATGTGAGCAGTAGATTAATTTGCACAGCATGATTGAACATGTTATTGAATGGTGCGTTGATGAGTAGTGATGATTTGATGAGTAGTGTGATACAACAAACAATGATCAGCTGACAAGAACAGTGGTTAATAGAGGAAGTGGTTGTGCAGTGTGGTACAGATCGTGCAGTGTAGTACATGTGTTGATTAGTAGGTCCACAGGATCAGTACGGTTGTGATTCAGTAGTTCAGCGTCTATCTTCTTGTCAGGGTGGTAGGACGGGGCAAGGAAAGGAGGTCGTAGCCTCCTTCCAGTGGAAGCCGAAAAACTAGGGAATGGCAACTTCCTTTAGGTCGTAGCCTATAAATTAGGAGGTCGTTGCCTCCTTCCAGTTGAAGCTGGAAAATTGAATTCTATATAATAAGGGAGTTGTTCCTTCCTTCTAGTTATTTCTAGAAAACTATTTTTAAAAATGTTTCCGTGATTTTACCCCCAGAACTTGGGTTTCCACGTTAAAAACCACTGTGTACTGTGCATCTTGTTATCTTTATACACATTGATGATGTGTTGTGATTGGTGATCAACAACCTACTTTTGATTAAAGTTTTAAATAGTACAAATACTGATTCACCCCCCCTCTCAGTATTTCAACAATTGGTATTAGAGCAGGTTCCTTCAGAATAGACTAACCGCTGGAAGGTGATCATGGGGAAATTTGCTAAACAAAGCAAATCTGGAACACCCTTGTTTGATGGGAGAAACTATGCATTTTGGAGTATAAGAATGAGAGCCTTCATAGAAGCTCAAGGAATTGAAATGTGGCAGAGTATCGAGAATGGGTACAAAGTACCAAAGACCGTGCCAACTAATGCAGGTGAGCTGGTTCAATACAACAACAACTCAAGGGCCAGAAATCATCTTCTAAGTGCTATAGACGAATTTATATTCAACAAAGTGATGAACCGTTCCTCTGCAAAGGAAATGTGGGACAAACTCCAAACAACATATGAAGGAGACAGCAAAGTCAAAGAATCCAAACTTCAGACTTACAAGGGACAATTCGAATAGCTAAGAATGAATGAAGACGAAGACATAGCAGCCTATTTTCTTTGGGTTGATTAGCTCGTGAATACCATCATAGGTTTGGGAGAAGAGGTTGAGGATTCTATAGTTGTTCGGAAAATTCTAAGAACTCTTCCCAAAAGGTTCAACCCAAGATCTCTGGTTTAGAAGAAAGAACAGATCTAGATACTATGACAGTGGATCAACTGCATGGGACTTTAGTAGCTAGCGAAATGAAAATTGAAGATGAAGATACGTCAAGAAAGGAAGCAGCATTCAAGGTCTCCTCCAAACAAGCTGGGAAGAACAAATCAACGAAAGACAAACCGACAAGTGATGAATCTGATGATGAAGAAATAGCCAACTTTGTTTGGAAATTAAAGAGAGGCACTGGAAAATACAAACGTAAGTTACCTCTTAAATGTTTTTCATGTGGAAATATGGGTCATTTTTCTTCTAAATGTCCATATAAAAACAACTCAGATGGTGAATAGGATGACAGTTTTAAACCCTACAAGAAGTACAATAATTACAAGAATAAGAACAAAAGAAAGTTTGCAAAGAAGAAAAGTCTCTACACAAAAAGAGACAATAGCTCATCCAGTGGTGACTCTGATAGTGACAATGATTCTGATGATGACAATGAACTAGACAAGGTACTCTTCATGGCAATAAGCTCGGATAAGGATCATAATAGTAAGGAAGAATCCAAAGATGAAGGAGAAGTAGATCTTGATGCAGAAATTGTAAGCACCTTGAAAGAGCTGAAGAAAGTCAAGAAGGAAAATAGATTGCTTAAGGAAGAGGAACAACAATTTGAACAAACCATTGTTGACTTGAAGACCAAACTAGAAGAAGCCAAACGAGTTGAAGACTCTCTCACTAAACAATTAATGACAAATATAAGAGAAAAGGAGAATCATGAGGCTGAGATAGTATCTCTGAAGAACAAGCTGCAAACAAAAAATATCGCAAAGGGTTATGAATTTACAGTTCCAAGGTTCTAGAACAAATCATAAGCAATCAAAATTCATTCTTCAACAAGACCAATATAGCATACAAGTAGAATACAAATGAAGCCTCAAGCTCAATGTTGATAGATAACGAAAAGAAGCCAAGAAGGTATGCAGAAGTTGTCAAGGACTACAAGAATGAAGAAGAGATTGAACTTCAGCTAGAACAACCTGTATCAGAAGAAGGGCCAACAGAAAGATCAGATCTCAGAAAATCACCTCCTCCATATATTCCCAGGTTGGGATACTTCTTTTATGGGAATTGCTTTACATGTGGAAGATTTGGACAGAAAGCCATAAACTGTTTTCAAAGAAGAAACTTTGAGACAAGGAATAACCTTGCAAGCCTCGGATGACCACAGTACAACAACAGATTTGATCCCTTGAGATCAGAAATAGAATGCTACAAGTGTAACAACTTTGGACATATAGCCAAAAATTGCAGAATGAGGATACCAACAGTAAGAAATGAGGACATGCCCAACAAGGTATGGATTAAACACAATAACAACAATTACGAATGTGGTATTGCTCTTCAAGCTCAGCATCACAGCTCTGGAAAATGGTATGTTGATAATGGTTTCTCCAAGCATATGACAGGTGACAAAGATGCTTTCATCAATATTGAAAAGTATAAAGGATCTGTATCGTTTGGAAATAACAATTCAGCAAAAGTATTGGGAAAGGGCATAGTAAAGCTCGGAAGTAAAAACTCCTTGGCTGAAAATGTCTTGCTTGTAGATAACATGAAACATAATCTACTAAGCATTATTTAGATGTGTGATCAAGGACATGAACTCATCTTCAACTCAAAAGGATGTAAAATAAGAAAGCAAGGATCAAGGAAGTAGTAGCCACAACCGCTAGGACTCCAAACAACATATACGTGTTAGATGAGATTAATGTCACTTGGGAAAAGAAGATGAAAGCTGGCTTTGGTAAAGAAGAATGGGGCATATACATTTTGACAATTTGGTCAAAATCTACAAAAACCAAGCAGTTCAAAATATGATGGAAGTCACAAAACCTGCTAACTCTGTATGTGAACAGTGTCAACATGGAAAAAAAACAAGAGTGCATTTTAAGACGGAAGAGCATTCTTCTACAAAACCTTTGGAGCTTGTTCACAGTGACCTATGTGGACCAACCAAAAGCAAAGGATTGAATGGTGAAAAATACTTCATGCTACTCGTTGATGACTATACCATGATGACATGGGTATGTCTTCTCAACAAGAAATCAGAAGCATTTGGATGTTTCAAAACGTTCAAGGAACTGGTCGAGAATGAAACAGGGTCACGAATCAAGTGTCTTAGATCTGACAACGGTGGAGAATTCACTTCTAATGGCTTCAACAAGTACTGTGAAGAGCATGGAATAAAGAGACAATTTTCAGTAGCCAAAACACCTTAGCAAAATGGAGTTGCTGAAAGAAAGAATAGATCAGTAATGGATATGGCTCGAACCATGTTGAATGAATCCAAGTTAAATGACAAATTTTGGGGACACGCAGTTCATACAGCAGTACACATCTTAAACAGAGGATTACTCATAAACAAAAATGATAAAACTCCCTATGAGCTATATACCGGAAGAGCAGCAAGTGTACAACACTTCAAAATCTTTGGAAGCAAGTGTTACATCAAAAGAGAAGATAAGAATATTGGAAAATTTGACTCTTTAGTAGATGAGGGCATATTTGTTGGATATTCATCCAAGAGGAAAGCTTACAAATGCTACAATTTGAGATTAGACAAAGTGATTGAAAGCATTAACGTGAAGATAGTTGAAGGAAGACTAACATCATCCAGAGAAGACTCAGAAGAATCAGACGATGAAGAAGAGAAAGGTTCCAAGAAAAGAGGTGTGAAGAAAATTAAAGTGGCAGAACAACCAGATGAGGATGAAGAGAAATTCATGGAAGATGAAGAACTAAATCAACCAACTATCAAACAAGAAGCACAAAAAGATCATCTAACACCTAAGAACTGGTACCAGAAGAATCATCCATCAAATCAGATTATTGGTGATAAGGATGCCGGAATAGGAACCAGAAGACTCGACAATCTGGAAGAAATGAGCAGGTACACTTCTCTCTTTTGTCTACAACTGAACCTGGAACTTTTGTAGAGGCCAATATAGATGAACAATGGGTTAAAGCGATGGAAGAAGAACTAGATCAAATCGAGAAGAATGAAACTTGGGAACTTGTTCCGAGACCACGTAACAAAAATGTTATTGGCATAAAATGGGTTTTCAGAAACAAAATGAATGAAGATGGACAGGTAATCAGAAACAAGGCTCGATTGGTTTGTAAGGGTTATGCTCATATCAAAGGAATAGACTTTGAAGAAACATATGCACCAATTTCCAGAATGGAAGCTATCAGAATGATATTGGCCTACGCTTGCTCCAAAGACATCAAAGTGTATCATATGGACATAAAATCAGCCTTTATAAATAGGGAATTGAAAGAAGAAGTCTATATCGAACAACCAGAAGGATTTCAACTTTTAAAAAACAAGGACTATGTATGCAGGCTCAAAATTGCCCTGTATGGACTAAAACAAGCTCCAAGAGCTTGGTACTCCAGATTGGACAGGTACTTACTACAACAAAACTTTAAGAGGGGAAGTGCAGATAGCAATTTGTACATCAAACAAAACAATGATAGCATACTCATCATTGAAGTTTATGTTGTTGATATCATATTTGGAAGTGATGATGATTCACTGAGTCAACAATTTGCTAAGGACATGCAAAAAGAGTTTGAAATTTCATTACTCGGTGAATTGACCTTCTTCTTGGGACTCCAGATATCTCAAAGAACAGAAGGCATTTTTATTACCTAGACAAAATACATTAAGGAGATGTTGAAGAAATTCCAGATGGAAGACTGTAAACCTGTGAGTACCCCTATGATCACCGGTTGTAAACTAATCAAAGATGATGAATCTAAGGAATTTGATCAAAGGCTCTATAGGTCAATGATTGGTAGTCTACTATACATAACTGCCTCTAGACCAAATGTGATGCAAGTCATTGGACAAGTCGCAAGATTTCAAGCTGCCCCAAAGGAAACTCACATTATAGCAGTTAAAAGGATCTTCAGGTATCTCAAAGGAACTTTGGATTTTGGACTTTGGTATCCAAAAGGGAATGATCTGACATTGATAGCATACTCAGACGTAGATTGGGCAGGATGTGTTGACGATAGAAAAAGCACTAGTGGAACAGCATTCTTTTTAGGCGGTTGTCTGGTATCTTGGTCAAGCAAAAAGTAGTCTTCAATGTCCTTATCAACTGCAGAAGTAGAATATATAGCAGCAGCTTGTTGTACTCAGATTCTTTGGATGAAGTAAACCCTGCAAGACATACATGTGACATGCAATGAACCGATTCCTATTCTATGCGACAATACAAGTGCCGTCAGTATCTCCAAGAATCCAGTTATGCATTCCAAGACCAAGCACATTCCAATCAAATTTCACTTTCTTCGGGAACAGGTCACAGAAAAGAATATCAAGTTGGACTATATCGGGACAAAACAACAGGTTGTAGATGTTTTTACTAAGTCTCTCCCAAGAGAGACTTTTGAGTACCTCAGAGAAAAATTGGGAGTCATACTATCTCCTAATTGAATTCATCTATCTTCAACAACACTATAATATGACAGGGGGAGCATGGTAGAAGTAACCTTTGCCATTGATGCCAAAGGGGGAGAAAAAGTTGAACAAGGTAGGTAAAAGAAGCATGATCTAAGGGGGAGTTATGTGGTCAAAGGAAGTTCACTCGAAGGGGGAGCTTTGGAGTTGTCTTCAATGACAAAGGGGGAGATTGTTGAATAAATTGTCATTGATGCCAACAGGTGTGTGTCAGTGTGTCTTGGTGCCCATTGAGGAGCCTTTGAGGGTTGAGTAAGTGTCAGTGTCTAAGGAGACCTTTTGACTTTGTCCAAGCCCAAGTCTGAAGTCCTTAGAGCCCTTGGAGCCCTTAGTACATTTCCAAAAGCCCTGTAGAGTGTTCAAGTACCCCTAAGTTGTCTTATGGTTTCCTAGTACCACAACCATGCTCTTTTGTCTTAGAATGTGTCCTTGGTGGGTTGAAAAAGTTGTAAGAGTCCAAATGACCATTTCAGTATCCATTTGCGTTTGATAGAGGTCATGATACCCTAGGATAAGCCTAGGCACCCCCACACCTTGATGGTCGTGTTTATAAAGCATGTGACAACCTTGTTGACCTAACTAAAGTCTGTAAAACCCCTTACCTTTGTTCCCTAAAATTTACCCTATGCCTTGCCCTTAAAACACTAGTATTACCCCAACTTATACAAAGATGCCCTAACTTGAAATAAGTAATAAGCATTAAAACATAATCAAAACAATATTAAGATTGAATTTAAACCCTTCATCTCCAACATTGAAGTACTTTTAAAGTCAAAACAATTCTTAAAACATTAATAAAAAAGCTCTTGCATTAAGACATGTTTTAAAGGTAATATTAAAATATTTAATAAATAAAACAATTCTTTTTATTAAAAGATCAAATTAATTTTAATTTAAAAATCCTTTTAATAAAGTTACCTTATAATAAAATTAAATTAAGTTAAAGGTCAAATTATTTTTAATTTAAAACTCCCTTTAATAAAGTTACTTTTTATTAAAGTTTTACTTCTCCTTTAAAGAAGTCGGCTCCATCACCACTTAACCTTTTAAGTGGATAAGTGTTTAATATTTATATATTAAAATATTTTAATTTCAAATTAAACCTTTAAAGAAGATCTACCCCGCTAAATGGTGATTTAAAACCTTGTTTTAAATTAATAAAAAGTTAAAGGTTTTTAGTAATTAATTTAAAGTTTAAAGATGTTGTAACCCCTCCTAAAAGTTGGCCTAAAACTTTTTTAATTTTAAACAATTTACTTGAACCTCCAATAAAGTCGGCCCTGCTTTATCTCACATTTTTGTTTTGTGTTGGAGTATATATAGGCCAAAACTTTGTCATTTAAAAAAAAGAAAAGCAACGCACTGTTTTGGTAAGGAAGTCTGAGGTTTGTTTTCGCTTGGTTAAAATGTCTAAATTTGTCTTTGGCTAGCAGCAGAGGAAGGATACTCTTATATCAGCAACAAAGAAGCAGTACAAACACAAAATTCTTCTTGACTGAGTGGTTGTTTACAGCTCAGTTCTAGTCCAACTATAGACCCGAATTTGTTCAGATACTATTTATTACAGACCAGAATTCTTCATGATGAAACAATGAAAGTCTGCAATTTTGTTTTGGAGTTTATCTTCTTGAACACTCCTAAATTCCTCTTAACAGATCAAGTTTTGATATGGGTCATCGTTGCTCCTTTACAGATCCTTCCTTACAGTGGTGAAGGATTAAGACTATGTACAGTTCAGTCCTAGTCTGATGATTGCTTTGGAGAGTTGAAGTTAAGCTCCATTGCTGCTATAAGTATGACTAGTCTGATGTCTACACACTTCATGAATAGACAAGGTATGTAATTATGTGAACAGTAGAATACATGGAAATGTGTAGTATACGTATGTACAGTGTTGTGTGTGGAGTATACAATGTACTTGTGAATGTGTAAACAAGTGCAAGTAAATGTGCATGATATATGTATAGAATAGTATGTTGAGTGTGCAGTATATGTATAGTGAAGTGTAGAGGTGAGTATGTATAGTAGTGTACAAGCAAAAGTCCAGCAGTGTGTACAAGTGTATGACTGAGCTTGAACAGTATATAGTATATACATGTAATGTGAGTGTGAACAGTATGTAATACATACAGTGATAATTAATGATGATGATGTACACTCTATGATGTTGTCGTACTTCTATACACACTATGCTGTGATGGTGAAGATGTTTTGATGTACATGCACTATGGTGTTCATTTGATGTACATGGTGATGACAATGATGCATGATGATGCATGCCTTGTATGACGAGATGTACAAGGATGTACATGAGCAGTGTGTGTGGCAGCGATATGAGTAGAATCAGATTGACTGAGTTGGATGATGTGAGCAGCATATTGATTGGCACAACGTGATTGAACAGGTTATTGAATGGTGCGTTGATGAGTAGTGTGATACAACAAATAGTGATCAGCTGACGAGAATAGTGGATAATAGAGGCAGTGGTCGTGTAATGTGGTACAGATCATGCAGTGTAGTACATGTGTTGATTAGCAGGTCCACAGGATCAGTGTGGTTTTGATTCAGTAGTTCAGCGTCTATCTTCTTATCAGGGTGGCAAGACAGGGCAAGGAAAGGAGGTCGTAGCCTCCTTCCAATGGAAGCCGAAAAACTGAGTGGCAGCTTCCTTCAGGTCGTAGCCTGTAAATCAGGAGGTCGTAGCCTCCTTCTAGATGAAGCTGGAAAATTGAATTCTATATAATAAGGGAGTTGTTCCTTCCTTCCAGTTATTTCCAAAAAATTATTTTTAAAAAGGCTTCCGTGGTTTTACCCCCAGAACTTGGGTTTCCACGTTAAAAGCTATTGTGTACTGTGCATCTTGTTATCTTTATACACATTGATGATGTGCTGTGATTGGTGATCAGCAACCTGCTTTTGATTAAAGTTTTAAATAGTACAAATACTGATTCACTCCCCCTCTCAGTATTTCAACACTATTGTGACTAGTCTCAATGACTATTCCTTTGGGGTACACACTTATTTCTTCAAAATGATTTTCTTTTCATTTCCAATTTCCAATAAGCTTGTGTACAGCTTATAAAAGTGGCTTCGCAATTCTGCATGACAGCTTAATTGTGTTGTAGCTATAGGAAGCAATACCAAGCCCTGGTTTGTGGCTTCGCAATTCTGCATGACAGCTTATAAAAGTGGAAATTTTAAAAAGTTGTACCAATGTCATTTTTAAAGGTTGGAGCTTCTTATCCAAATTCCAGGTTCTATATTCAAAATGTTTTAAGACATCCTCGACTATGTAAATCTTTTTGTAGACAAAACAAACTATAGTTAGAGCTCAACCATTTGGTGGAGCTCCTAGGGCAGCGAAATCGAATTTCGGCCCTTGTTACAAAACTTGGCCAAGTTGCCAAGTACTCCCAAGACAAACTTGGCTTGGCACAGGAAACAAACCGAACTAACTCATTGATTAGATAAACCTGTTGCCATGGGATTTGATTTGTTGGCATCACGTTCGAGTCCAGTACCTGTGGGTCATGAACTTTGACCCACAAGTATTTTCTATGTTTTACACAAGTCATCCGCGAGCCAATTGAAAAACTCAGTGGGGCCCTTCCCAGACAAGAATGGAAACTGTCATTTGCTAAGAAAAATTAGACTAGTTTTTCCCAAATTTTTGTGAGTCCAATCGACAATTGGTAGGAAGGAGACAAAAATGTTAAAAGTTGGCCCACCTCTCTCACATGGCAAGGAAATCCAACTGATCGGGTAGACTGAGTTGTGAACCTGGACAACGCTATGGCGGGGTAGGGGACTGAACTACCCAATGTGAAAAATCCTATGCCACGTGGACCGTAAATGCTCAGACATTTTGAAAAGACTGTGTTCATAATGATAGTTTCAAAGCTGAACTTCCCTTCCCCTGAATTGCCCTCTCTGTGTGAGGTTAGGGATGTTACAGCGCCCAAAAATGAATACTATGATTAAGATCACATACAATCACCCTAAATTCAAAATTTTCACCGCCATCAAACCCTATGTTTGCCATTTGAAAAACAAGCCATTCGCAAAAAGAAACTGCCCTAGGAAAATGCATGTCGTGCTTTCAGTATGGATATAATGTATATCCAGGTCCAACGTACATTGGATTTATGTAGTCTTTTATATGGATTACAAGCCTACACTTCCAAAATATTCGAATCATCCTTTCTTTGCAAATTATTCATCTACGAATTAAGCATCTAATTTAGTTTTCACTAGTTTTTACTCATTTGCTCTTTTCCCTTTACCTTGGAAGAATTCATGTTTCTATGTGATTATTGATGATGATTTTCTGGGTATATTTAAGAAGGGTCATGACAATATTTCAATCGGGATATTTCCCATCACTGCATAGAGAAATTAGATTTGTCAAATCTCAAGGTGTCAAAATTTATTACAAAGTCAAAATTTCATATTTTTTTAGGAATTATTCGAGATCTATGATGATGAAAAGCTACAAGAAAATGGGCCACACAGCCCATGATGTTGCCTTTATCAAAGAGTTGTAGCCATCGTTGAAGATCAAATGGATGCTCTCAATGATGATGACTTTGATGAAGAAGATACATCTATCCTATTTTAAGAGGTGCATACTTTGAAGACAGCGAAGGATGTAGTGGAAGATATATAGTTGCTTAGATAGTCCGAGAAAGGTATTTGTTTGAAGTGTGTGCATGAAAAAAAAAGGACATGGCAATGATACCAAGATTGCACAAGCTTTGGAAAAACATTGGAAATAGGTTTTCTTCCCATACCATCTTTCCTCTTTTGTTTATTGTCATGCATGCAAATTTAAGGAAAATTTGATTGAGAATCTAGACTAGTGTAAGCTTGTGAGCTTAACCGACTTGTCGAGAGGATCAACTTAGTACATAGGTAAATGCATTCACAATAGTGGTGAAATGTATACTAGTGTAAGTTTGTGAGCTTAACCCACTTTCAAGTGTGCACAGCAGTGATTATTGTATGGAGAACCAAATTGCGTGCATTTCAAGGATGCTTGAGTTCTAGTGATCTTAGTGGTTACAAGAGGGTCATTATTTGATTGGGCTGCTATTTCAAGGGTCAGTATTTGATCGGGCCGCTATTTTATTGTATTCACCAACATCATCATCATATTTATTATATGTCTTAGGTCAGTTCTGTTTGTAAAGGCCAGCATCAGTAGGATTCGTTTTCAATTGTGAGCAAACTATGCATGTTTTCATTTGTCTCTCTGTCTTCATAACAACAGTCAACAAAATTTTAGGTCATCTCTAATTTGAGTTTTGGGCATGGCACAGGCCTAAAATATGGTCCATCCTATGGCAGAAATGCATCAATACATTGATTTTGGCTTCCAGCACAAGGGGTGGGAAGAGGTTACAAGAATATTTCTCAGTATATTTTGGGAAAACTTTGACACACCATCAATGATGGACCTATAGCAGATTCTCCATTAAATGGTCTCTGAGGAATCTTTAGTGAGCACAGCAGTGATTAGTGTGCACTGCTTGTGTTTTTTTATAGCTAACATAGCTCAAGGTTTAAATGCAACCCCATGCTTATTATGCTCGGTGCACCCATTAGATTTCCTTCTCTTGCTTTGAAGAGAAGGTAGGCCCTACCCATACATACAAAATTGTAGTTTATGTTGTAGGTTAGATATGCCTACTTTCCATTGACCTTGGAGACATGTGGAACTTTGTTGTAACTTATGCTCTACTTTTTTATGAGATTGGCTTAAGATGTAACTTAGTTAGCTCACTTTTAGCATATCCTTGTAACACTACTAGCCAACTTTATATACACTAATAAAAATTGTGGATCAAACATGGACTTAAAATATGGAAATTTAGAAGATACTACTAGTCTAGTTTATATTCATTTTCTAACGTTCCGAAGATTCAAACTTGATGAAACTATGAATTGATGTCTTTGACAAAATCTTAGATGTAACTTGCAACTAGAAATGTAGGGTACAATTTCATCATCATCCATGTTTGTGTGGTTGTATGAAAAATATTATTTGTAGGAATATTTGGGGAATTTTAGTTTGCAAAACAAATTGTCCCTCGGTCTACAGCAATGTAGGAATGGCATTAATATTGCTTATTAGTTCATGAAACTTACAAGCTAATTTCTAAAACATGTTTTGACCGTGATCATGGTTCACACTAATCAAGAATGTGTTTTTGGCAAAATAGAATTACCAAACTTTTAATGTTAGCAAAAAATAGATGAAATTAAGAGAATTAATTCAACTACAACCATAAGGAAATATTAGTCATAAAACAAGAAATATGGAACTAATCCATTGATGCAAAGAGCTCTGCTCACATGGATTTCATATATTAATTGCAAACATTTATTGGTGACATCTTAACTATCCTATGTTGCCCTTGTAAATTGAGTATGTCTGCTGGCCAATTTTACACTCAATTTCACTGAACATGTACGACAATATTCCTTTCTTTGTGGAACCCACATTTCCTTTCAATATGTTTAACTCATCAGCAGTCTGCTTGAGTGTTGATGTGATGTCTCCCAAACCCCAAGCCACTGATATATGGGGATGTGGATTTTTCTATGAAGGATAAAAATGCACCATGATAGTTACATTCAATTCATGGCATAAAACAAAACACAGTTTACTCCATGTTGAAAAATAGACAGTAGAAAGTCACCTACCCGTCTTTTTTCCAAAATAATACTCAAGAAGCATCTCATTTCTCAACCACACTCAGAGCATTACAAAAGAAACAATAATCAATTTAATTACTGAAAGGCCAACTAGCTTATTCCTTTTCTCAAGTAGCTAACAAGAGATTTCCCAATTCAAATTAACTTGCACTCACACACAAGTTTTTAGAATGAAATATTTTCACATTAATATTTCACATTTTATATCATTTGCTTGAGTTCAAGCACCAATAGAATCCAGTTCAAACTTTCTCTTCCACCTTTTTTTCCCATTAAACATTGCCCCAGAAAATTATTGATATAGAGTGGTGTAAGATTTCACGGTTAGGCATACATATTATGTTGAGTTCTTGCGATGAAACCACGTGGAAGACTTTAAAATTGTCTGACACTAGTGAATCATTCACCCATTATAAGGGAGAGATGTGATAGATTTTAAAATCATTAGTGCTTTTCATCCTCGAGGATGGAGATAATCCATCTTTTCAACCCTCCAGTGCATTGACTTTCTACAAGCAATGGAAGTCAAGCATTTATCCACCTATATAGACTCAAGCTTCTTGTGCAAAGCATGCTTTTCACTTGTATGAGGATAGCCATTTTCCAATTCAATACTTTAAGGGCTCAACAATAAGAGCGACATACTATTCTGCAGCCTGCTTCAACCAAAATATTGGTAGCTTATTCCATATCAATGATTTTATTATAAGCTCCATGCACGAGTCAACAAAGAAAGCCCCATTAAAGTTCATGGTTCCATCCAGAATATATGTAAAAGGAAAAGGAAAAGGAAAATCTTCACAAGTGAAATGAAGGAAGGAAGTGCAAGAATGAATTAGGTTGTATAGGGTTGGAAATTAAAACATGGACTTAAAAGATGGATTCACATAAAATTTGTTGGAAATTAATGGATAGTAGTCTAGACATATTTATGCCAAAATGAATAGCACTGGAGGGATGGGATTATTAGGGATTGATGACCATAGAAGGAATGTTTTCTCCCTGTCTTGCATAAGTATTGTGGTTTTCAAACAATTCATCGAACATAAAATTTCAATAGTGGTATACTTAGTAAATCCTACCCTTTCCTTTCGGTTATAGAAATTGTCCTGATAGTTCTATACATCCTTATTCACCTTAGTGGTGCCATAGGCTAGCTAGGGTGTGGAATGGATATTGTAGTATAAATGAAACAATTATTCCATGAAATTTTTAGGTCTACATTTCCTTTGTCTATCCTCTATGTTTCCTCATTTATGGCATATTCTTGCACCTTAGATCTGCCAACTCAGGACTCATTATTCATTTTTGCCAAAAACTGTAAACCCTAATTTCCCCATTGTTTGTCTATTGTTATCTCTCATATAACTCTCAACATTTGGTTGTAACCCTAAACGATGGATACATTCAATTCCATTCAATTGAATCCTAAACATGAAGAATTCCATTCAATTCAACCCTAAACGAGGGATCCAGATGCAACTGATAAAACCTCAAAACCATAATGTCTATCGGGACAAGATTCAGACGGGTTCCCTATTCCAAACTGTGTCATGTCTAATTAATACTTTTCACCAGGGCTAACCCCTATTGTTTGCATAAGGAAATTCCACCCTACCAACACCAACTGGTACCAAGCATGAGAATTTATATGTATTAGTACCACCTAAATAATGTTTGTATGCAATAAATAATACCCAATTTTAATGATTGTAGGTACCACCAAATAGGTACTTGTCGAATCTATCTTCCTCAAGTGAGGAAGATAGACCAGAAGAGTTTGAAAGAGAGACATCTAATACAAGATCTAATAGGTCAAGATCAACTAGAGGTGAAAAGGTAAAGAGAAAATTTCGTAGACGCATGGAATTTTGTTTTTTTTTTTAATTATGAAGGAGGATCATGTGGTTATGATAACGAGTGCATAGATGAAATTGAGTTGCCCCTGAGGTATAGACATCTTGTTACACGATGACTACCCAAGGAGCTACCTCGAGTTGACACAGATTTCTTTATCAATGGGAGGACTTATTGCATTGCTCCATCCTCTTTACATGGACTGGGGCTATTTTCCATGGATGGCATAAAGGTGTCATATGGCACTGAAAATGAATTGATGGACTATGTTGGTCCATGCTACAAATACAATGAATGGTTGTTGTTGGTCCGATATACATGAAGTATGCCGACATACGAACTGGAAGCAAATTATTTTCAACTACTGGACAACAATCTGAACAAAAGAGCAACTGTGTATATTGATGGAAGGCCAAAAGCTTCAGGAAATATCATAGGGTTTATAAATAGCACACGACCAGGGTCAACACATTAGCTACCCATTTTCCTATTTGAGGGGCATGAAGGAAATTGTGTATTTGTATGTGCAACAAAAACAATAGCTATAGGTGAAGAGTTGTCGATCGATTACTGTAACGTCCCTAACCCTTCAACCATCGAAGAAGACACTACCAATATACTATCTATCCGGGAAACTAGCCCCATAAAACATAAAATAAAATGCATTGAACTCAAGATACACAGATGCATAAAGAATTAACATTCAACGGAAGCAAATTACATTTAGTTCACGCATTCAACACATTTTACATGTTCATCATAATTTACATAAACAAAACAATTGCATGAGTGATTACACAAGAATACTTATCTTATGAAGAAGGACGCCCACACCCAGCTATGTCACTGCAACATTCCACCCAACCATAGGACAGTGGGATCCCTAATCTCTCAGCCACACTATCACCCTCGAGCTGGGCATGATTCCCCAAGGAATAAGGAAAATAAGCAGGCTCACACATAGCCAAAGATATGTCACAAGTCAGTCAAGCCAGCACAGTTGGGTTTATCAGACCGAGAGTACACAACAACACATAGCCAAGCCAACAAGTTGGGGGTTTATCAGGTTATCAGGAGATGGAAGCACTGCCTGCTAAGCTAGTGGGCTCACTATAGAGCTAAGGAGGCCTACACCAGAACTAGCTTGACTCCTACGACATCCACACACAACCAACACAAGGAATCATTCCCTTATCTATTGCACAGTCCCTCAGGCCATGACTTCCCTTCCAGTGCTATTCAGGGGGTGTAGAGAAGAGAGTCATTTATCTAGCTTTGTCTATGAAGCTCCTACACAACACTAGGTTTGTCAAGCGGACTCCATTCCACTCCTACACAGTCCAAAGACCAATTGCATACACAACAATATGCACAACTTCTAGCTTAGGAAAACAGTTCGGTCACAAAATCAATTGCCACGGTGGGTGAAAACAACCCAATAACAACAAATCAAATCCCGGAGACATTTTTTGCCCTAACGTGGCTAAAAACAAAATCAATACGCAATATTACAGACATGAAACCCAAAAACGGTTTTACAGACGGACATAAACACCAAGGAGGAAAATATGATCTCAACAATCGTTTAATGACTTCCTAGGACCAAAATCGACCTCTACAAAAACCCAATTCATGTTTTTGATTGTTGAAGACGCCTATGGAAATACGAAAGCCCAAAACGACTATTATGAAACCCAAAAAAAATGGATTTCTAGTTTCTTGGCCACTCAGCAAGGTAAAAATGGTTCCCAGGCATGGAAGAATCCATGAAAATGCAGTAAAAATGTAAATCTTCCTTGCCCCTGTACTGAACAACACCAAAACAGATTTTGGGGCATGCAAGAATGAGGAAAATGAGCAAAACGTGAGGGTAAAACAACTCCCAAGCTTTCCCTACGTGAGCAAATGAAGAATGTGGGTGAATGGGCAAATGGGCATGCATTTTTCGGTGTTTACTTGCCCCAAAAGTCAAAATTGATTTTCCCCAAAAATGTGTTTTCCCCAAATTTGAAATTCATGCCCATACTCTTCCCATCCCCATGCAATAACTACTTCAACGAATTTCTGGCAAAATTAAATGATTGGTGAAAAATACAAAATTGGGTAGTTGAGGGTTTGATGGGTTCTCCCTTTGACATTTGGCTTTTCCCCATTGGCCCAAAGGTTTAAATAATTTCCCTCCCTATTCCTTAGGAAAATTATGCCCCCATCTCTTTTAATGTTGCATAGACATAGCTGGTTCAATGTGGGTATTTTAATTTAAAATGCATATTTACATGATGCTAAAATTATAATGTGTCGGCTAGCACGAAATATACCTTCGGCAACGATTTTAATCGCTGGAACATAAAACGATAAATCGATAGTGGGGCTTTTGCCTTTAGCTCCACACCACGATTAATTACAATATATACATCATATACATTTTAATGCAAACGGGGTCAAAACCAAGGTGTTACAATTACGGTTTGAATCGAACAAATGTGGGGGTTTCTATTATGGGGGTAAGTTTCTTATACAACTTTTAACTCATCCTTTGATCGATGACTTGTTATTTTTCTCTTGCATCAAGTTTATTTATGTCATGCTTTTTATAATATACACATGGTTAATTATATGTCATGCTTTTCATTAATCACCTTTAAGAGACATTGTTATATATGTAATTTCCATTTTTAATATGTCTTAATTCTTATATTGTGGCAGGGTGATCATGGCCATATGCCACAAGCTGGTCGTGGAAAGTCACCAATGGTGATGGATGAGGTAAATGTTGTTTAATAGTACCTAATAGCATCAATGTAATAGTAACCACAATTCATGATTATATTACATCTATAAACATTTGACTTTTTTTTCTATTGAGCTCAATATTTCAATATGATATCATTCTTACTGTATTGTGGCAGGGGGTTGGTACTATGAGCTCACCTAGAGCTTCTGGACAGGTAAAGTTGACTTTCATGGTAGCATTAAATTTTTTTTTATATTAATCTAGTTTATTATACATGGTTCAATTTTTAGTTATCGATATGAATATGTATTTGTTATTGTATTGTGGCATGTTGATCATGGGAAGGAAGCAATGTCGTCGCATCAGGTAAATGATAGCATAATAGTACCTAAACATGATTATAAAAAAAAAAAATTCGTTATTATATGCGTTATATATTTTTTATGCTCATTTTTTACTGACGTTCGTAGAGCACACCACATCAAGGTGATGATGTGGTCAATGATGTAGACATATATTATTCAACCAACCCAAAGGATACTGTGAAACATGCTTTGAAAAAGTGCAATCAAGACATACTTGATATGATTTTAATCTATCCAGTGACTAAAGATATACACGCTCAAATTGATGAATTGAATGAAAAGATAATAAGATACGGGGTAAGGGGCATCTTTGAAAGTTTCTATGAACTACATATATTCATTTAAGTTATTTTAGTTCTTTTTTTTATATGTTCTAATGAATTGAAGTTTTATTCTATAGAGTTATTTGGAGCCAAAAACAGGGGAACAAGTACATGCTGAACAGGACGGTATAGTTAGTAGTGATGCTTCAACACTTTGTAAATCTAACGTACCAACGGTGCTATTTTCCTCTCCTACACAACAATGCACTTTAGATGTCACACCCTCAACGGATGTTGGATGTGAAGATAGCCCTTCAAACATCGCTACTCCACATGATGATAGAGAGGACAATGGCATCGATGGTAATAGTTGCTATCATGGCTCCATGCGTGTGGTTAGCAAGGGATCATTTCTTGTTAGCTTCTTGGTGGATGTTGATTGTATTGCAATCAAGACACCGAAGATTGTAGGTATTATTTAATGTATTATGTGTTTTTTATTCATGTAATTCAAAGCCACCATAACTCAAACTAGTTTTAATTAATGATCATATGTTTTTTGTAGGAAATAATGTCTTTTATAAAAACCTGCATGAAAAGGCATTGGATATTTTTTGTCCCACCATTTGTACAAGCTGGAATGCCCAAAATGAAAAATTGAAAGATGATTTGATGAACCACATGGTTAACTTGTTGGGTGAAACATTCAACAAAAAATATGTCACCGCAGCAGCTGGGTTAAATTTGAAATATTTCAGGGCAGATTATAGGGACAATCTGCAAAATAACCACAAATATGAGCGTCCTCCTATGGTTCCAGAGAAGGAGTGGAAGGCGCTCATCGAGGATGCAAAGGAGAAGGCATTGAGAAAACAAGGAAAGACCAAGCCAATCGGTTCAAGAAGGTGTGGCACGTATCATATTTTTTTAAAACTTTTAAATATATTCAAGTTTCAATATCTAATGTATTTGCAACCTTTCATAGGCTCTTTGACACATCTAAAGAAACAAAGGCACGATTGGAAATACATGGGCAACACAAACTAGGCCAGGGTGGATATCACAAGCTAAGGGCACGAATTGTAAAGATCATTTGATCATTATTTGCAGTCAACAATTAATTGTTTTTTCTAATTGTATTTAACAATTAATTGATTTATCATAAGCACTTTACATGGTTTTATGCATTGCAAGGAAATGATTTTCAAGAGGAAGCCAATGATGAAGACCTGAAGCTCAGCTTCAAGTTCAGTTTTCAGCATGTGCTGGAACATTGAAAAAGCTTGGGGAAAACCCCAATTTCTCCATTTATTCACTCAGAGGTAAATAAAATCAATAAGGACATCATTATTATGAACTTGCGTAATCTATCCATGAATGATTACATCGAAAAATGAATGTCTTTTTTTCTTCTTTTCAGGGTGACTTACAAAAGCAGTAAGGGTAGCGGTACTGAACTGGTACCATGCGATGGTGGTGAGTTGCCTATCCATTTAGGTGTGTATGCTATAAAATAGATGTATTCAATATGATTTAAAATACATAATTGATTATATTTACTAATTAATATTTTTCTATGAATGGCAAAGCCAATGAACACTCCACTTGACTCGACTGCTTAGGCAGAAGAGGAACAAATGGCAGAGCCAGTGAACACTCCAGTTGACTCGGCTACTCATCCAGTAGGTAAAGATCATTGTAATGAAATTGAAAATAATGAAAAACGAATATCAATAATAACTTTTCACTTATATCTATATAACTATCTTTTTTTTTGTGGATGATGCCCCTGTCCATCCACCTCCACCCCCTCCTAATCGATGTACCAGAAGTATGGTGTGGGGGTGCATATCCACACAATCAACAGAAAAAGAGGGAACAACGACTACAACGGGGAAAGACACTGAATACAAAGTCCCCCTCTTAGAATTTATGAGAAAAAAACAAAAAACATAGAAAAATGTAGTTGTAAACATCTAGTCTTTTGTATTTGACTGAGTGAAGGCATGAACTATTTTTAGTTTTGTAACAAGTTTATTGAACTAGTCGTTGCATGGTGATATTTTAGAATTCAAGTTTCACATATGTATGTTATTGCTCAGATCATATGTCTGAATATGTGTGACCTCTTTAGATGACTATGGTTATCCTCAAGGGACTGGCCACCCCTTCCTGAGTTAACCTGAGGAATATGAGATGACCATATAGTTTATAATTGTTTTACTTCTATTACTGGTTTTGTTTTCAGTACTTTAATGATTTATGTACCTCTATGTTTGATAGTACCGTGCTCATTAGAACAATTGTTATTATTATGTTTGTGCTTTTTGAAATTTTCATGGGAAATGTTTGTTCACTTTGTTGCATAGCTTATTATTGAATATGTGTAACATCTTTCGAGGAATATGGTTATCATCAAGGGGCTGGCAACCCCTTGCTAAGTTAACTCGAGGAAGATGAGATGACCACATGACCTTCCTTATCTTGGGATGATGATTATGAGCTTCCTCTCCTACACAACAATGAGACACATGAGACATATGACCACATATAGTTGAGAAGAACGGGTAACCTACCTTTGACAATGAGTTGATGTGAATGAGCCTAGTATGACGTCGTGTTGCTTTATTATGATACATTGATTTGCATGTTTAATTGTATGTGATGTTTATCCTTGCATGTTTACTTGACTTGCATGTTTAGCCTTGCAGATTTACTTATATATGTGACGTTTAGCCTTGCATGTTTACTTAGCCTTGCATGTTTAGCCTTGCATGTTTACTTGACTTGCATGTTTATCCTGGCATGGTTCATGACGCTTGGTTCATAATGGTTACTTGACTTGCATGTTTGTGTTGACTTGCATGTTTACTTCTATGAGATGATCTTTTTTAGGGTCTTTTCTAGTTCAACGTTCTCTCCTTTAACCTGTATATTGGTCTAGTTGAGTCTCATGGAACTAACCTAACACTAAGAGGTTGAAGTTTGAGGATAAGGGAGGCCTGCCCCAACATCTGAATATATTTTCTTTCTCCTTAGTCATTTCAGAATTGCAAATGATAATGTGACATGTCCACGATAATGAATTAGTTTGTCTTCTCAGTATCAATGGGCATGTTGTAGTTTCCATATTCAAATGCAACTCAAAATAGCAGTGCAATTATTGAACTTCTATAATTCCTTATATTGCTTATAATATGTTTATTTGTATATGATTAACTGACATCTTCGTACATTGCAAGCTATGCATGACTATAATGGATGTGCATTTGTACAAATTGGATACATTATGACTTCATGCTTATTAAATCAGAATCATGACTTCTTGGGGTTGAACATTGACTCAAAACTGTTGGTTTATTGCTTATTCCAGTCAAATGCATTCCCAGAACCTCATTAAGAATGTTGTACATGCTTCAAAAACCACCCAGAACTTGTCAAAGCTTGTTTTTGCTGCTGTCTATCATTGTTTTAGGGCTGTTTTGACACTTAGACATGCCCAGATTAGACGTTAATGCTTTTTAAGTGGATCCAACATGCCCAAAATTACCAATAAATGCTCAAAAAGTGCTTGAAAATGTGTTTTTACTGTGCCTATGACTCAAAATGCCACCCATATTTGATATTGTAGTTTGTATGATGACCGATAAGTGCCCAGAACTGCTGCTCACTTGAAAATAAAACCGGAATCCATCTAAGAAGTGCCTAGGCATCCAATTGCCGAATAATATGAGTTTATTGTGGTTTTCAGGCTATTTGAGGGTTATTTATGCTCGGAGCTGATTTTAGGGTTCTTACTTTGAGGGTTATTGACATAGCTTGGACTATAGAGTAGTTGATGCTCGTCCAAACAATCATCTATCAAAACTTTATGTGATTTGGCCTCGACTAGTAGGAGATTTTCTTTAGAGGAAGGACAACCTCCCCTCTCCTTCTTTAGGGGACATGCAATTGGAGTTCTAAGGCTCTTTTGTTTTGTACCCTCTCCTAGAGCATTGTTTTCTCTTTTGGTTTGGAACCATTGGAGTTAGATATTAGATACTAGCTTTGCTTTCACTTTTGCTTTAATTGAAGTGGCCTTAGCACTCCTTTGTATTGATAGAGTTTGTATTACACAATCATATTGACCTAGTTTTTGTCATTCTCAGGACTTTAATAAACTTATCTTATTTGTTGTAAGCCTTGTTGCACAAGTTTGCTTCACTATGTTCTGGATAGGATTGGGTGAAGGTATTGTAGAGGTAATACTGTAACTGTTTTGTTGTACCTTATCATGGTCAAGTATTTTCGTTGCCAATATTCCAAGCCCAATTGTGTTTGAGACTTTGAGTGGGGTGGGGTGATGGGAGATGTGATATCTTTAGAATTTTTATAAGACATGTTGTAGTAATGTTGTGTGCTATGAGAAGATATTATTAAGGGGTGGTTTTGAGATACTGCCACTTTCATATTTTCTCCAAGTTATGCTTAAATGAGGATGTGAAAATATTTTATGTAAGCCCAACATGAGGGGTTTATTGGACCTTTAAGACTGATTCATATATGTTTAAATCACATTAATGGTTATTGCAACTTCACCCTTTGGGGTCTTAGGCTTAAACCCTAAACCTATATATTGGTGAGGCTCTAGCCTCATTTGATGCACATATTGCACACAAATTTGAATGGTCCCTAGTAAGGAAAGGACACTGAAATTACTGCATTGGTGAGCCTCTTATGTTGTTTTTTACTGTACATGGTCTTGTACTTCAGATTTATGAACATAGATGTCTGTTATTTGAAGAAAAATTTGTAAATCCTCTTGCAATGTACTTATGCTCAGTCTTCTAGGAATAGATTTCTTCCAATATGGATATCTCAATGGTATAATTGTAAAATATATTTCATTTATTGTTTCTATTATTCTATAAAGAATTTCTTTTGAGATTGGAAGAATAACTTGAAATGTTGTGTTTGCTCTTAGCCCATGCCTTTGCTATTTTTTTGCATTAAATTTCTCCAACAAGAATCCATGAGCATAATTTTGATGTTATTTCCAGAAATATTTTCTCAAGCAAAGATTCACTGTTATCATTTACATACAAGGAGGCTTTCTATGTGTTCCACTGGCATTCTTTTCTATCTTGGACAAAATTATGGCCTCATCTGTAAAAAGCATGACAGCTCCATGCGTACAACATTGAATCCTAATGAAGCTGAATTTGTTCCTTCCACTCTAAGAGATTTATCTTCCAGTTCAAACATCCCAGATATGATAAAGCCAAATCCAGCCGGGGATTGTCGTAAAGCTATCCTACATGGAAGTGATGTCACAACCTCGTGTACTTCTGACAATGAAAGTCAATACCATCAATTTTAGCTTCCTAATGACATTACACCAGACTTTGGTCTTTTAGAAGCAAATGCCTTTCTCAGTGCCGAGGGTATCTCGTCAGAAGGTTCATCTTCTTTTGAATATACAAATACAACCAAGCCATTTGTAAGAGAGACTATAACGGAAAATAAAGAAGGAAATCGCTTTTCTTTTCACAAAAGGCAAGAAATATCTCCATGTGAAATGTCTCTTGGTTATGCCAATGGCCATTCTAAGTTTGATTTAGCTCAGAGCGTCAAAGAAAGATTCTCTGGTGGAGTTGAATCATTGTCTTCTTCAAGGGCTTGGGAGCGTCACACTTTTGCTCGAGATCAACAAATGGTTCAGATTAGGAATGGACAATATTCAAGTAAGACCTGTGATAAGACCTGTGATATTGGATTCTTTGGTGAACTATTGAAACAACCATATTCATATGAGAAAGAAACAGATCCCATGAACCTTCTTGCTCTAGATTTTCCTGGTTTTGCAGCTGAAAGTCTAGCAGATATATTCCACGCTAATGGAAATGATTTGAATATGACAATGGAGATATTACCCAACTTCGGGTAATTTTTTTCCAACAATTTTGATTTTAAAGTCTTATCCAACTTGAAGTAATTTTTTCCCAAGGATTTATATTTTAAAGTAAGAGTACCAGCTAAGAAAAATTTTCACTATTTTTTTCATAGATTAAGTTAATGGATATGCCTCCCCCTCTGTGTTCCATTTTGTATCTATATCCAGTATGGAATCATGGATACAACTGGGATACATATCCTATATGGATATGACTAGGATGTAGCTGGGATTACATAGGCTATACAGAAATAGCTACGATATGTACGAGAAGATATGGGTCGTAGTGAAATCCCAAACATATCCTTGAAAATCTGAAAAAAAAAAAGGGGGAAAAACAATGGACTATACCCTAACACTAAAAAGGTAAGATATAAAGAAGATTCTGATGCCTCATTTCACATCACTGATGCAAGTTCTAGTTGCAGTTTCCCTCAAGTACCTGCAGTTTGTTTAGAAGGGGAATCTGAGGTTTTGAAGAGAATTTGAAGGTGGGTTGTGGGTCAAGTTTAGGGACCTTCTTCATTGTTAGATTATTTAGTCATTGTGGGCCGATGTCAATTATGGTTTTCTCCAATGTGGGTTGATTTCCTCATATATCGGGTATACTATGCAGTATATATATATATTAATTACTATTTAGAGATTTACATTATGTGCACCTGTAATTACTTTAGGGTTCTTACATCCTACTATACTTTTAATCCTAAGTGATTGAAACCAATTGCCAATTGAATTGTTTTGAATATGAATTTGTCATTCTTTTCAGTTGCCAAGTGATATGGTTTTTGCTGCATGAACTGTACATTTCACAGGAATAAATATTGTACAATGTGGACGAACATACTGTGAGAAGTTTTAGTGGTTGCCGAGTTAATGAACAGATACTACGTCTTGTTCCAAATGTTGAGGTGGAGTCTATTAAGGCAACTCACTTTGAAGGTGTGGCAGTGTTTTCATCAATCATCATGTTTTGGTGGATACTCCTCGTACACAGTCTTCAATCTGATATGTATTTGCTACCATGCATTTGCAGATTGAGCGAGACACTTTTGGGATGCTACAATGTCACCCCTATCCTACCGAATATGTTGACAATTCAAAGCAACGTCCCCATTGAGCTTTTTTTATGGGTTTACAGTGGAAACAACGGGTTCCAATACAGGAAGGTCAACAGTTTGATATACGTGGTACCGTGGATGAATTTAGGCAATCAGTTGGGTATGTATATGTTTTGGAAAGTAATGGATATTCATGTTTCACAAACCAGATTGGGAAGACGTCTCCTCCTCATGTAAGAGAGTCTTCCCAACGAGCTATAATATGTTATGTTTAGTTAACAATGGATATAGTATATGTTATGTTTAGTTAACAATTGAATGCAAACGGACCATGTTCCAAATACTAAGCTCCTTTAGTGATGGAATGCAAACAAAGCCCATCCCAAGCAACAGTTTCAGGGTAGAAATTTGGAAAACAATACACCCATCAGTTACAATATAATCAAATGTTTTTATAATTTATTTGTTTTGTTTGATTGTGAGAAAATACAATAGGTATACGCTTTATTTTACTATCAAAAATACCCGTCAAAACCCAACATTGTATGGTTTGAAGGATAGTAAGTTACTTAGTTTATGGAATGTAAACGTACATGTATGGAATGTTTGAACTTATGTTTTGCTTATTTACAAGAATATCATATTTAAATATAACTGCAAAATTGAATTCTATCATTTACCATCACATTTATCAGTTGAGAGATTGAAAAAGATATCACACTTATTAGTTTATGGGTGTTAAAGTTACTTTGATGTAAAAGATGTGCCATCCAAGTTAAGTTGGGAATTAGGTTGAGTGCGGGGAGCAACAAAAAGTGTTTATATTTCCACCCTCACAACTAAGATTTGTACGAATGCAAGGATGAGGTGGCATTGGCTTTGACAATGACTTTGCTAAGTGGTTGGAAGCTTGGACACAGGATTGTGGAATCAATAGGGGGATATTAGGAGAAGTTTGGCCAGTTGCGAGGGATGCCATTTTTTCATTTATTTCACATTCTTTCTTTTAACCTCATTGAGGGCCTCAATGGCCAAGTTGGATTGGTGTTTAACATCTTTATCAACACCCTTGCAAATCTCAATTTATGGCAGGGAATTTGGGTAAGGTGGTAACAGTAAATTGAAGAAAAGTCTTTCTCTCTTGGATTTTTCATTGTTTAAGAAGGCTGAAAAAAGGGGTTGTTGTTGTCTGGGAAGAAAAGTGGACAGGAAAAGGCCAAGTTGCTACCAGCCTTCAAAGTTGAACATAAAAAACCAACAGCAGGGAACCCCTCCAAATAATAGTTTAACTACCCAAAAATGCTTAAAAAACCCCTAAAAATGGTGACTATATAACCCTAAACAATTAATAGCATAAAATAAAGGTGGAAAAAAAATGTAGAGGTACCTCAGAGCATCAAACAATGCTGTAACAGTCCTTTGTAACTGGTATGAAGTTTGTTGAGTCAAAATAATTCCACTATTTTGATGCCCTAAATGCAACAATGCAACCTCCTTTTGGTCTGTTTCACACAAGAAAGTCACTCAGCAGGGGTAAAAATGACCAAAATCGCGTTGGATGAGAGTTTTTGTAGGTCTCTGAGACAAGTTAGACTCACTTGAATGAGTCATACTTGAACTGATGATTCAAACTCCCATTGGCTAAGTCAAACTTGCATTGACCAAGTCAAACTTAATTAACATGTAAGTTTGTCTTGGACAAGCTGGAAAAACCATTTTTTGGGCGATTTGTTTCAAGTGTGGAAAATGGTGGGTTTAAGTTGGGAGGCTTGTAACATTGGTAAGAATAACCCAGGTCATTATTTCAAACAACTATCGCTACAAGATGAGGAAGCTATACAAGATAACCAGATGTCATTTGGATCAACCATTGTACTGAAAATATTTTGCAGGTCAATCTTGGAAACCTTTAAATTATATAGCCAGAAATCCTTTTGATGTAATACGTACCAATTGGATGTTATATAGTGTTCTGTTTCATAAAGTCACTTGGATAGTTTAAAAATGATGTTATAAATGTGGTAGTAGAATTCTGTCATGATATATTGTGATTCATGAAGTATTAGCTCCTGGAGGCATTTGAATACCCAATGTTATCACTTGAGAAGGCCTCATGATGAATTGTGCTGAAGTTCCCATAATTGTAGGACACCCAATTCTGTGAAATCTTGAGTATTTTAAGGGTCCTTGAGTTAACAAGATATAGCCAAAAGATCATGTGTTTTGGCCATTAAATTTTTTGTTGAAAAGGAAATTTCAAAGAACTAAATAGAAAACTATCAAATGACACTTTGAATCAAAGAGTTGTAAACTTGTATATGTGTTGATGGTAAGATGATTTTCCATCAAACAACAATTAGAGTAGTTAATCATTTTGATCGTTTTCGAGATATTTTATTTGAATTGTAGAAAATCTAAAATGGTCAAATAGAAAAATACCATGTAACTTAGTGTGGAAAGGAAGAGTCTCAGTCATTTAGTTGTTAGTACTACCGAGATAATAAGTACGAGGAGCCTTTAATGTATGCCATTGGGTAGTTTATTTTTAAGATGTGTGGGATAATAGGAGGAGCCTTTAATGTATGTCAATGTGTAGTATATTTTTAAGATTTGTGGTATTGTGAGGAACACTTTTAGTTGTAAGACAATATTATAAGGGATCTATAGGAGGCATGTTGCAGGAATTCAATAAAAGGAACGACACCACACTGCATGGTGGATAAAGGTAGTAACTCCTATCTCTGTAGGAGGATGGCCTCCAAAGGCCCTTTCAAAAGGAGACTTCTTTAATGAGGAATGTCCACCAATAGCCAACAAAGCCCCAATGGATGTTTACAAGGAAACTTAGCCCACCAAATTTTTCCACCAAGCAATTTCCAAATCCCCTTCAAAAGGGTTCACTTCTCAAGGATGTCCACATAGAAATCCCCACAGCTTATTTAAAGCAAGATCCCTCCAAGCAATGTCCACATGATAACTTCCAAATCTCTAAGGGCTTCTTCAAAGGGAATGTGTCTACAATGCAACCACAAGCCACCTTCAACAAGAGTGTTCCCTGACAAAGTGGTCTAAGCATCCAAGAGAGGTCTCCAAGATTACTAGGCCTTCATGATCTCCTTAAGTCGAGTAATAAATTTCTAAGAACAAGCCCAATGGACCCCAAACCAAGCCACCAACGGGGACATCATCCATAAAATCCATGCAATAGTAGCTCCAAGAGTGCTTTCCAAAGGGTAAAACTCAAGAATAGGGATCCAAGGAGTGCGATAAATCACATAGATCACTCACTATAAAGCAAGTGGATAGAACACTAGCCAATGATTTGATGTAAAATTTTTGTAGTGAGTAGACAAGGGCAACGCTTGGCACAAACCAACAGCTTAGGATTTAGCTCATGGATAGAATACTTCAAGAACATAGGGATACTGATTTCTGGCCAAAGATTGATATTTTTACATGCATATTGAAAGTTCCCTAACAGTCCTCTCTTCCCTACTAAGACTAGGCTCCAAAATCTCCATATTTATGACTGAGAATAATCTCTTTCTAGCATTGACTACAACATTTAATTATTCTAAAGCTATTGTTGCACAGGGTGTTACCATATCTGGTCCCTTATCAAGTTGTTTGGTACTTTAGTCTTTAACACCAAGAATAATAGAATATTGATTTTTTTGGGCCACCCCCTTAGGGAAGATGTTTATATTGTGCCCAGATCTGAGTTTTAACAATTTTAACATTGTTATAACCTCCAAAAACTACCCAAACCTTATAGATGACCTCCATGATCACTGCTTATGCGCCCAGACTTGTGTCTCAAGGGCCAAGATACACCCAAACTTACCTGAAATTGAAGGTTAGGGTTGTTACAAGGGCCCACATTACAGCTATAGGAATGTACTAGAACTACTTTTAGGGTTGATTTTCATGCCTTTTTTACTGTTAAACCTGTTTCTTACTTAATGGAAACTATCCAGATTGTTGTTTCTTGGTTGTTTTAGGGTCATATATGCCAAGAACTACCTTTTAAGGCCTGAAATGTACCATAGACATGCTCAAAATTCATATATAGGCCCTAGGGTCTAAAATGAACCCAAAAGATGCCCAAAAGAGAGACTCAGGCTGTTTGAGGGATGAGAAATGCCCATAATTACTTCCACTGCTAAGTGGTGGGATTTGTGCTCAGAATTCCTCAAAATCCACCCAGATCTTGACACACTACTTCCTTTGATGTTGTTCATACTCAAAACTAAATTTCAAGCCCTCTTTTCAATTGATCTTCCTCCCAAGACTGCCTAGAATTAATGCTTGACTCACAGAATTGTCCCAAGCTTGAGATAATGTCTGCTCTATTGCTCAGGTAGATAATACAGCCCTTGATCATACCCAAAAATGTCCAGAACTGCTCAAAGTATGCTCAAAGTGGCAAGGCAGGATCAATATAAACAGGGCTCTAATGCCAATCCAAACATTCTACCTTGTGATTTTTTCTGTATTAGTGTGTCAGATATGTGCAAGGTGTTCTGTTTGGGAGCCACAATGACAGATTTTAGAAATCCCTTTGTCTAGGTCACATCACCCTTTGAATGATCGACAACTGCCATTCATAATTAGTGAATTAATAACAAAGGTTCAAACTTCAAGTACATATTTACTAGCTTATCGGTTGTTATTAATGAAACTACCAAAAAATACAGAGCATATGGCTTCATTTTGTGTAGTGCAAGTGATAATGTTCAACAATAAAAACATATATTAGAATCAACACTACCACAACCATTTTTATTTCCCATATGAGCTTAGGTGCAAATTTACCATCTCAAATCCATATTCATTGTTGGGGCTACCAAGGGGACTTGACAAACAAGTCATCTGACTCTATTCCTTATAGATCTCTAAATGCAATAGCTAGTGCCTTGCAAATAGAGTCTACATGAGCATCAAGTAAACCTTGACAATTATGTTACATTGCATTACAACCTATTGACAAACACAAGTCCCCCACGTGTTACCTTTTGAAACTTTTGGTTATAACTTATAACTAATAGGTAAGGGGTTTCCTTCAGTTGTATGTTCTAGCATTACAATGCAAAGCATATACCTGTCCACCTCAAACCATAGATATTGCTTCCTTCTTGTCATCATTACATATGCATCACCTATAGAGCCTTTTAGTTTGCAAATGACTACTTCTTGGCTAGCTTCATAGTGCATTGTCTTCTCTTGCAACATTTCCCGATAAGTTGTAACATGAGCCTTCCTTTGGGTTTCTTTCATACATGAAGGATAGTTTCTTGTCTAGTAACTATACAAAATTTGCTAACCACCATGGTAAACAAACTAATATCTCTGTAAACTTCATGGTTTGGGAATCCATTTAGGAGCCTTTTAGCATTTACATATTTTTGCAAAAATGTAAAATAGGAAGACGACAACAAGTTTGACCTTGTTAATACCAATGTACCAATCCTCTTTAAACATTTTTCACTTTTATCAATACAGATGCCAAAAAGAGTACAAGTAAGGGGCATCCATACTTAACATTGATATTACAATTGATATACATAAACCATTCATAATTACAAGTTATCTTAGCAATAACCGTTTCATAGAGCCTAATCATAGCACTACGGAACTTAGGAGAGATAATTGTTTTTCTTTTTCTTTTTGTAGCTTTGTTTTAGGTACAAATTCAAAGATTTTCTAAAATCAACAAAACATATAATATACTTTTTTTTTATCTACAATCTCTGACAATAATTATGAGGACAACACGATTATTAGAGATAACGTGTTAATTAAAACATTATTCTAATTAATATAAAAACAATGATGTCATTACTTCTAAAATTGTTATATTTTTTTGTACTTATGAAAGTATAATATGGGAGGACTTTATTATAAGAAGAAACACAATTTCTTAACAGTTAGGTCCATGAAAAGATAGTAAATTTTATGAATTGAAATTAAACTTATTTTTTTCAATAAATAACTTTCTTATTTCTATTTGTTTTTTGTTTCTTTCATAGTTATAAAAGTATAAAATCAATGAAAAATATAACTTTTATACCATGAAAATTGTAATTAAATATATTCAATTTTAAACAAGTAAATGACTTTTTACAAACTTTTTTCAATTTTATTAATACTTATGAAAATATAAAAAAATTGAAAAATGTGCATCTTTATAAAAAAAGTTATTAAACTCATTGAAGGTTAAAAAAATTATATATATATATTGCAATTTGTTTTTTATTGTAACTTAGAATATAAAAAAAACGGAAATTGCGGATTTTTTTTAATGGTTGAACATGAAACTAAATTTATAATATTTTTATAAGTCACATGGTTTTATTACTTTTTCGAAATTATTTTGTTTTGTCTATATTTATAAAAATATGAAAATGTCAACTTTTCATATAATATATAATCATGGAAAATATATATCAAAGTATTTTTATTTCTATTTATTACTAATAATTACTCAGACTCATAAGACAGTGGACTAGAGATACAATGTCTTGGTTAAATTATTAGGGAATATTGGAGGAGGTTTCCCTTCAAGATATCAATACTATTAAAAGATCTATTATAAATATTTTTAATGATAAACTATAGTAGGCCTTCTCATACTTAAAGGATCCTATGTGCCCTACCTTATCAAATATTATACATAGTTCCTTGAAATCCATGATGGTGATCGATCCCAAATTCCTTATCCATTATTCCTCGAAGAACTAGATCACACCCACCCATTTCAATAGAGAAGATGTGTGTTTTGTGATGATGGTTACCCATTTGGAGTTTTATATATTCACATCAACCCCCACATTTGACAATACCTCCATTTTCTATAATAATTTGTAAATTTAGTATATGATGAACATAGCAATGGGCTTCTTCTACCACTTGCCTATGAATAAAAGTATGGGTGTTACCACTGCCAATTAATACAATTACTTTGTAGTGCTTGATGTGCCCTATCAACTTCAATATTTGGGCACAATTTGAAAATGGAGGTAGTGGTAGCACAATGAAAATTTAACTTCAATGTTTGAGCACAATTAGGGTTCGACTTGGTATCTTTGATGTACCCTATCAACTTCGATGTTTGGGAACAATTAGAAAATGGAGGTAGTGGTAGCACAATGAAAATTGAACTTCAATGTTTGAGCATAATTAGGGTTTGACTTGGTATCTTTGGTGCGGTAGAGCTTAACAATGAAGAAAAAGTGACGAACATACTTATTAAGTGTGACGAACTTGCTATACTAGCGATAGACAGTTTCGTCCCTAGTATAGCAAGTTCGTCAATTTTGTTTTTTAAATATTATCGTCCGTCGCTATAGTGACAGCCTCTTCGTCGTTAAATCAACGAAAACTTCATCGCAAACACTTGTTTAAAAAAAAAAAAAAAACAGCCTCCCGTCACTATAGAGACGCACACCTTGTCGCTACAAACACGTCGTGGCGTCGCTAAACCAACGAATTGTCGTCGCAATTTTTTTTTTTTTTAAACATGATGTCCGTCGCTATAGCGGCGCATCATTCGTTGCTATACCCAAGCAATTTCATTGATTCCCGTCGCTAAAGCAATGCACATGCCATCGCAAAAGTTTATTTTTTGGAAAAAAATTGTCTTCCGTCGCTATAGCGACACACAATTCATCGCTACACTCATGATAACCATGATATTTCGTCGCTAAAATGACTAACGATTCGCTGCAACAACTTTGAAATTTTTTTTGAAAACCTTGATTTTCATCGCTATATCGATGGCCATTAACATCTTCGTCGATAATTATCATCGTAAGAGCGACGTAAGATCGTCTCAATAGTAGCCATAGTTTCGTCGCTAGTGCGACACGTACCAATCATCGCAATTGCGAAAAAAGTGCAAAACATTGCTATAGCAACGAAAATTTTCCCACAAAAAGAAGGGGTCGTTTTCATCTCTATAGCAACCCACAAGTGTTGTAATAGCAATGAAAGTCTGTGGGAAAAATGTCCACATGTACTAGTGGTAGTAGAAGATTTGGCCCAGGCACCATGTGCTATGTCTACCCTCAAAGTACTCCAAACATGCCCTACACAAAGGAAGAACCTATTGTTAATTATTGGAGCTATGTATCCTAAAAATAGTAATGTTATCACCTTTAAACTAGATGATTTTAAGTCAAGGCTCTCCCATCAGTTAGCTTTCCAGCTATCTACGAAATTCATTGGGAAGAAATTCCACCGCACTATGTTGGATGAAGTTTCTTTGACTTTAGTCATGTCTTTGTCATGTTGGAGAGCTATATGTTCTCTCGAGATCAATCGTTCACCGACGACTTTGAAGGCCTCTAATGGCATCATTTTCAGCCTCATGGACTACTACCCTCCCTCCTAGTTAAACTAAGGGGGAAATTAGTATCCATCCAAGCTGAGGTTGTTGATGCTCCACTATATTACAATCTCCTCATATGTAGGAATTGATTTTACATGATGCGGGAAGTTGCCTCATTTGTGTTTTGATTAGTCCAATTCCCATTCCAAGGAAATATTAATAGGATTAATCAACTTGAGTTTTGTTCCCCAGACATGAGTTCTAATTCTGCGAATAATGTCTTGCTCTTGGCTTCTACGAATCCATAGTATTAGAACGTAGGGGTGGGTATTCTCAAGTATTCCTCACTTATGTGAGTCTTTCTATTAACTGATATTCCCTCTACTCAGTTCGTGTTTGTGAACATGATCTCCTCTGAGAGTCATGACACTTCATACAAAGGAAAGTCAATTAGTGATTCGACATCCGTTAGTCATTTCGAAGAGACTTACCAGGATATCCAGTCCACCAATGACCCCACCATTAATGATCAACTTTTATTGGCATCCGAACCTTATCACCTTCCATATTGGTTACGTCCCCCCCCCCCCCCCCCCATATCTAGATTATCTTTTGCAAACTCTTCCATTAGATGAATCAACCATGGAAGTCATGTCTTTAGAAGAGATGCCCTGGAAATACCATCATCACCGATCCTCTTTCCTTCTCGGTTACCATATGGTAGAAGATAATTTTGAGATAATGGTTTCATTTGATATTGTAACTACACCTCAGTCACATGTGCTCATCCACGATGTTGAGTCCAAGGGTAATCTAACTAGTATTACTAAGACCGTTCTAGTCGATATATCGGTGAAACCTGGAGTTTTAGAAAACCTTCATGTGGGACAAAATTGTTCTACTTCAGAACTTAGGTCTTATATGACCCTTTTTAAGGAATTTATAGACATTTTTGCTTGGAAATATGAAGAAATTCCAAGGATAGACCCTTTGGTTGTGGTTCACGAGATTAGGACTTACCCTGATGCCAAGTCGGTCCATCAGAATTTACGTCAGATTCATCCACATAAAGTTGAAGCCATTAAGGAAGAAATTGAGAAAGTTCTTAAGGATTGATTCCTTTACCCTATGCCATTGACAAAATGGGTTTCTAATATCGTCCACGTGAACAAAAAACAAGGAACAATTAGGGTTTGTCTCTTTTCGATATCTCAATAGGGATTGTCCAAAGGATAATTTTCCCACTCCTTACATTGACCAAATCATCGATAATTGTGCTGGAAGCGTCATATTCTCATTAATGGATGGATTTTATTGCTATAATTATATAGATGTATTCCCTTTTGATCAACATAAAACGACCTCATTTGCCCATGGAGGACCTTTTCCTATAGAAAATTTCATTTTGGCCTAAAGAATGTTGGTGTCACCTTTCAATGCGCTATGTCCTACAATTTACATGACGTCAAACATATCATGGAACCGTACCTCAATGACTTACCTACCCATTCGTAGCATCAAGAACACCATGTTGATCATCTGAGAGCCATTTTTCTCAGGTGTTGCCATTACAACATACGATTGAATCCACATAAATGTGTTTTTGTGTTGATACTGGAAGACTGTTTGGATTCATATTTTCCAAGGATGGCATCCGTATAGACCCATTGAAAATTGAATCCATCTTGTCCCTACCCCCACCTACAAATGTTCCTAAACTTCAAAGTTTGCAACGGAAGGAAAACTTTCTGCGTCAGTTCGCCTGTAACTACTCTAAGAAGACACACGGTTCATGCGTATGTTAAAAAAGGACACATGCTTTATTTGGGATGACCTTGCACAACACGCATTTGACATTCTCAAACATGCCATTACGCATGCACCCGTCTTGCAACAACCTGGTTACACCAGGGATTACTCCTTGCAAGTGGTTGCATCATTAACCACCATCGGCATGGTATTATTTCAAGTAGATGTACATGACTAGGAACATGTGATTTATTACCTATGTAAGAGTCTTCTCGACTATGAAACCCATTATTCGCATGTTCAGAAGTTGTTAGATCTGGCGACGTTCATCGCGGTCCAGAAATTATGTCACTACATCTTGATTCGCACAACTATAGTATACGCAGATTCCAACCCCATGTATTACATCTTGATTCATCAAGTGCTTGGGGGAAAATACTCTCGTTGGGTTGTTATTCTCTAGGAATTTGATTTAGAATTTGCAAAATCCAATTCCAAGAAATCCCTTGTCTTTGCGGATATCATGTGTGATCTTCCCTGTATTATTGAGGATACGCAGCCCTTGAATTCGTTGCCTAATGAATCCCTATTCCTCATTATTATGTCGGACCCCTGGTAAGGATATTTATTTTTATATCTCCAAACTCAATGTTTTGATCCTAATGTAACCCCTGACAAACGTCTTCATATCTGTCATCATGACAAGTAATACCTTATCGTCAATGATACATTGTACCGTCGTGGAATCGATGCAATCTTACGACGTTGCTTAACACATGAAGAAGCTGAAATAGTCATGAATGACTGCCACTCTGGAGCATGTGGCAGTCATCTTTCTGGCATGGCTACTGCTCAAAAACATTTACGTGTTAGGTACTTTTGGCCCTTAATCTTCAAATATTGCATGGAGGTTGTGATAAAATGCCCACCCTGCGATCTTTTCCAATCCAAAAATCGCACCTACCCTGCTCCTTTACATTCTATCATCGTTGTCGGCCCTTTTTCGAAATGGCGCATTGATTTCATGTACTCTAATCCTACCTCAGATGGGGGGCATGGTTACATCATCGTATTCATGGACTACTTTACAAAGTGGACTGAGAAAATTCCTACATATGTTGAAGATGGAAAAACTGTGGCCCTATTTCTTTTCAATCACTTAATCGCTAGGTTCGGAGTCCATCAATCTATTATGACCGAACATGGTTTTCATTTTTAAAACAAAATGATATCGAAACTAAGTGCCAAACTAGGTCTTTTTCATGATAATTCTACACCCTAACCTAGCGATTATGTCAATAAAATAGAGCCAAAATTACAATTTCTGGTTAAGAAGAAGAAGAATAGAAAGAAGGTAACGAGAATAGAAAATCAATTCCATATGAGATGAGATTCATCCTTCCTCCATGCAGATCTTGACATTCAATACATGAACACTCAAACAACCAATCAACCATCATTGCACAGATACCAAATAAAATAATGTAATGAAAACATAACATAAGAGAAATACTTATCTCAAAATATGGGCAACTAGCTGCAGTAAGACAAATTTCCTCCCAACCATAGATACCGTCAAGGCTTCCTCGCTTGAATAGGTCACCCCCGAGATAATACCATGGATCCATGGGTAGAGTCTCGCTTAGTCTCACTACTCTTGAAACTACCTCTTCCGAGAGACACAATACTTCCCACTACTACTTGCATGTCCATCTCCATTTCCTATGGGGATGAGACCTAGAGTGATATAATGGAAGCAAAGGGAACAAATAGACTCACTCTAAGTCTCAACACACTCTCAATAATATCAACATTCCCAACACAGTTAGATAGCATGAATCACATGGTCCAAAGCTCAAGATTAACTTCAACAAGGAGATGGCATATGAATTTATAGCATAAGGAGGACAACTCTAACCCAAAGGGATCAACCCAGATTAGAGAGAGGTAAGGTTTAAGCTTCATAATGGAGAATTAACTTGAATTAGTGGAGTGGTGGCTATTGATATATTTGTAACTTCGGAATGTATTCACTTGTATATCTTATATATTGTACCCCGATGTTTATTTCGGAAAGTGTCTGTAATGTATTGAAGTCATGTCATGCCCCGATGTGCCTATCGAGAGATTCAATAATGTAAACAAGTCATGTCAAGTCATTGTGGGTAACCCTCCTATTGTTCAAGGGTTAAATTCCTTGTAGTTGTGGGGCCCTAGGGCTATTATACTATCCTAGAGAATTCAACCCTAGGAGAGTTATTGTAAGTTGGGGCAAAGTCCCCACAAGTTGTGGGGCACTAGGGTTATTAGACTCTCCTAGAGATGTCGGCTCTAGTAAGTAATTGCTAAGTGAGGCTGACATGTTGGAGTGGACATTAAGTGAATGAAATAATATAAATAGAGATCGAGCCTCTCTATTTATCACACACACACTCACTCACTCGGGTGCATGAGTGAGAGAAGAAGTTGCTGGGACAAGAGAGAGAGAGACTCTTGCTATCGGGAGATAATCTTACTGTTTTTGGGGTTTTGCTTTTGGTGCTGATTCTATCTCTGAGAAAGTTGCGAGGTTTTCTCCTTTATGGTTTCCTCAAGGAAAATCTATGTATTCATTGTCTCTTGTGTTTTATTGTTGTGCATGTTATTCTCTCAGATAAGATCCTAAGATCATAATGCTAACTTGAATGATAAAAATCTAACATGGTATTAGAGCTAACCTGAGAAGAAGACATTGTGCAATTGCAGAAGCTAGGGCTTCTTAATTTTTGAGTCTCTCTCCACAATCCATCAGCAAAAGTATGCTAGGCTGAATCTCCATTGAAAGGCGCATCTTTTAGTTGAAGCGAAATTCGATTCCGGACATTTTCAGTTTTTGGTGCAAAAAATTAGGGCTTCTTACAGAAGAGGAATTTTTGAGTGAGCCCAACATAGGATTTATCTCCTCATCAAAATCAAAGTTTAGAGACCTGGGTCAAGATTTTTGGTTGGGTATAACTCCAGGAAAGTCAAACCCTAGTTTGACCCTAGGCTCGAAAAACCCTAATATATTAAAACTGATAAGTTTTGGTACATTCGCTATATCTCAGGATTGGAGAAGGCTCAGGAGCTAACACTTTCACAGGATGAAGATAAAATCTTTATTTACACTTTATCCAAATTTCAGCTTCGTATTCGCTATATTATAGGATATATGATCCCTCCAAGTTAGGGTTCCAGCTTCTCTCAAGATTCATCCCCAAACAGGACACCTGGGGAGAATTGCTATATCTCGGGCTACGAAGGTCCAAATGAAATTTACGAAGATGTTCCAGAAAGGGAACTGAATGTAATTTTGGTGATCCAAGTTTCAGACCCGGAAGATGAAACAGTGACACGTGGAAGTCCGTACAACTTCGCTATGCTAAACAGTCCTGAAACAGGTCACCTTGGGAACACACTCATAAGTCCCAATTGGTGAAACCTATGGTGTTGCAACAAGGACAGGCGTAGCTACCTCAGTACGAAGTTTCAGACATATAGGAGCAGTAATTTTGGAGATACCGCAGAAACAGTATCAGGCATTTATGTAGAAGAAATTGGTAAACTAGGGCTTCTTGTTCCGGGAGCTTCCCTCCATTGTTTTTAGAAAATGAGTACATTGGACACCTCTCCTTGAAGAGTTCTATATTTCTATCCAATCAGATCTTAAATATTCCAAGTTTTGAAAATTAGGGCTTCTCTGACACACCCTAGATCAGGGAGCTCCAGAACTAGGACGGACACCTCATCATGGGATTTATTCATGCGAGGAATGTGTGCCAGAAGGAAGTGATTACCTTCAAAAGACTCTAGGAAGAGCACACACAAGATGAAGCTCGACCAGTAATAAGAGAAAAGAAGATGGGAGCAACTGAAGATCAATCTCTCACCATCCAAAGAAGATCCCTCAAGCAATAAGGAATATGAAGAACTCAACTCTTGAAGAACCTCTTATCCATCTTAGGATTTGGATAAGAAACAATGCTATTATGAATGAAGAAGATGATGAAGCTGAAGGCTCAAGGAGTCTACCCACGAAACAAATAAAGATAAGTATTCAATTGTCATTTCATGATATTGTTTTGTTATGCATTTGTTTATATTCAGTTGATGTATTATGCATGATAGAATGTTTGCATTAATGACAGTATACTACTAATATGCATGTGATGGGTAAGTAGCTCATGGTGCTATACAACTCTCCATTGCTACTTATCTAGAATGAAACCACTTTGCTGACATATTGGTTTAGTGCACAATTTCAATGTTGTCCTGGTGGAGATGGAAGGCATCTAGAAAAGTTTTCGTGAGACATGGATGAATGTTGTATTGGCTAAAATAGTTGCATGATCATATATTTATGCATAAGAATTTTTCATTATGAATATATCTTATGAAATGTTTCTAACCATACAACTAATGCATTTGACTTGTAGGAAAGATCACATAAAATCGCCTACAAGCAAAGAAGGATGAGACTTATTCCGAAGAACAAGTGACGACAGTTCAAGAGGAAGAATAATATGATGAATGCAATGACATCATTGATGCAGAACCTTCCAACTATGAAGAAGTAACCAAGAAGAAAGAGAAGACCAGTTCAAGAAGAAAGATGTCTAGGATGTAGTATCGATACATGAAGGGAAGTTTGTAGTTCCATCATGCAATAGATGGAAACATCGTGGGATACAAGGTAAGACTCGTAGCATGAGGCTTCTCACGAAAAGAAGGCCGTGTACGAGTTCAGAAGACACCCATGGGATAACACATACATGATGAGTTTGATGAAGATCTTAACCTTTGCTACAAGGTTGAAGATGAAAGCCTATAAAGGATGACAAGCTCACAGATGGGTGCGAGAAGAACTTTTGAAAAAGTTCAAGATAGAGGATCTTGGTATCTAGTGATCCTAGATGGATACATAGAATATTAGTAGCAAAGGAAGCTACTTGTCACTCCGGTACAGAATGTTTCAGTGCATAGAGTACGAAAAACAGAGGGAGAATGATGCTTCGCTTCAGAGGGAGCGACTGTAGAATATATTAAGGTTCGATATGGTACAATAGGATGGATAGCTTACTGATAAATCTAGGCTTTAGTGAGAGTAAAGTGGATTCCAACCTTTGCTTCAAGGTTGAAGGCAGAAGACCAATAATGCTCCTGTTATATGTTGATGACTTATTCCCAATAGAAAATAGGAACTCATTAAAGTTTCAAGAAGGAGATTCGCTACCGAGTTCGAGATGAAGGACTTGGGGATGATGCACTACATTCTAGGCATGGAGGTGTGGACAAGGGAAGTATGCAGTAGAGATCCTAAAGAGGTCCAGGATGATGGACTAAATGACCACACCTATGGCTTTGAACCTGAATCTATTGAGTGTTTCTTCATTAGAGTCGGTTGATGCCACGATATATCGTCATATGATTTGTTCCTTGATATACCTGACAGATACAAGACCAGATACTTGCTTTGATGTGAACACATTGAGACATGTTCACCTGATTGTTGCAAAGCATGCAGTGAGGTACCTAAAGGGTACAGTTGACTATGGGCTCAAGTATGAGGCAGATCAGAAGATTAACCTGGAAGGTTATGTTGATTCAGATTGGGCAGGCAGTGCCATCGATAGAAAGAGAACCTCAGGGTGTTGCTTCAGTATGGGATCAGGTGTGATCTCTTGGTTTAGTAGGAAGCAGTCCTGTGTGGCACTAAGTACAGCTGAAGCAGAGTATGTTGCAGTTTGTTCAGCTAGTTGTGAGGCAGTATGGCTAAGGAAGCTACTGTCTAATTTATTTGATCTCCAGTTGGATGCTACTTGTATATATTGCGACAACCAGAGTTGTAAGAAGTTGTCAGAGAACCCAGTGTTCCATGACAAGGCAAAGCATATCGAGATCAAACATCAATATATTAGGGATATGGTGCAGAGAGGAGCAGTGAAGCTCCAGTATGTTGCGATGGATGAACAGATAGCTGATGTGTTGACAAAGCCATTAGCCAGAGTGAAGTTTGAGTACTTCAGGGAAAATATTGGTGTTCTCCAGATCGAGGTTCCTTCTAAGGGGAAGTGATGAGTTCGTGAGACATTCTGACATTGTGAGAGGATTGGTTCCTTCCATGGTCAGATGTAAGGGCTGAGCCATTCTGTCATGGTGAGAGGATTGGTTCCCTCCATGTCAGATATGAGTGCTAAGCCATTCTGATGTGATTGTAGGATTGGTTCCTACATGATCATATATAAGTGCTAAATTCCATTCTCTGGGAGAATGGAGGTACCTAGTCAGTTACCAGGAATCCTTAGCTTGGGGCTGAGGGCCATTCTGATGTGACTATAGGTTTGGTTCCCACATGATCAAATGTAAGTGAAGTGCCTTTCCACAGATGATAGTAGTTGTTTCCTATCATGCTAGTGGATGTGAGTGCCGAGCCTTTCCACTGATGATAGTAGTTGTGTCCTATCATGTTGGTGGATGTGAGTGCTGAGCCTTTTCACATATGGTAGTAGGTGTGTCCTACCTTGCTAGTGATTGTAAGTGTTGTGCCTTTCCACAGATGGTAGTAGGTGTGTCCTACCATGATGGTGAATGTGAGTGTCATGCCTTTTCACAGATGATAGTAGTTGTGACCTACCATGCTGGTGATTGTAAGTGTTGTGCCTTTCCACAGATGATAGTAGTTGTGTCCTATCATGCTAGTGGATGTGAGTGCCATGCCTTTTCACAGATGATAGTAGTTGTGTCCTATCATGCTGGTGAATATAAGTGCTGTGCCTTTCTGACATGGTGTTGGATGTGTTCCTCTCATGGTCAGATGTGAGTGCTGGCCATTCTAACTTAGGGTCAGATATAATCACTGAAGAAGACCTACATGGACGCTAGGCCTACAACCAGCATGAAAAAGGGCTGGCTCTGTAGAAATTCCTCTGACGAGAAGAATCATGAGACAGCACCTATGATGATGACCCAGTGATGATCCAGCTCAAGTGATGATCCAGATCCAGTGATGATGTCCCCATGATGATCCAGATCGAGTGATGATCTAGATCCAGTGATGATCCAGATCCAATGATGATGTCCCCGAGATGATCCATATCTAGTGATGATCACGGGGGCGTCACCTAGGGACCAATATGATATCACGTCCGTTCATATTGGGGGGGTTCAAATTAAAAAATTAAAAATCAATATATTGGGGGTATATTAGGGGTAACTAGGGTTTTTTTTTTACTATTTAAATATCCAATATGTTGGGGTATGTTTTATTCAACATTTTTGCCTAATCCGTTCACCAGTCCTCCAAGCCTTGCCTGCTAGGTGCCTGCGAGCTCCTTTGCTTGTGGTCTGAGTGCACCTGCACCAAGCTGAGGTGCCTGCGAGCTAGGTTTTCTTGTGGTCAAGGGCGTGTTTCTCCTTTGTTTTTTTGTGGGTTTTCTCCATGTTTTCTCCATCGTGTGGCTAGATAAGAGGGTGTTTTTTCAAATCGGAGCAGTGGTAGCAGTGTTTTCTGAAAAGCGAGGGCGAGTTACTTCTTGGGTTTTCTGTGGGTTTTCTCCATGTTTTCTCCATCGTGTGGCTGGATAACATGGCGTTTTTTCAAATCAGAGCAGTGGTAGCAGTGTTTTCTGGAAAATGAGAGCGTTTTACTCCTTGGGTTTTCTCCATGTTTTCTCCATCGTGTTTACTGGATAACGGGGCTTTTTTTCCAGCAGTATTGCAGTGGTTATTCATCGTTTTGTGGTCGTGGGTTTGTCGTCGGTTATTCACCATTTTGACCTGAGATGTTATATTTAATAGAATGTCGTGACTCACACCTGATTTTGTAGGACACGTGCATGGTGCAAAGTATATATATGTGGAAGTGGGCGTCCAGAGATTCACAAGTGTGATATACAAATTTCTCTTGATCTGCAAGTGTTCATAATCCACTGTGCAATTGTGGGCTCAACCATGGCCAACAAGCAGGTAAGTGTTAGCAGAGCTTGCTTGCATTTCATTTTGCTTGATAACAAGTTTTCTGTTAAATTGATGATCAATAAATAATGTCTGGTTTGAAGTAGGTTTCTATCACCAATGGGTTTGGCTTGAAGCATGTCCCTGTGAGCAATGGGCATGTGAAGGAAGAGGTGAGCATGTGCAATCCTATGTTATTGGAATACAACAGCAGCATACGCGGTGTGCTGGCCTACTTGTTAGGCCGAGTATGTCCTAAAAAGAGTATGATTCCCATTGGTCATGGGGATGCTTCTTCCTTCAAGTGCTTCAGGATGCCAATCAATGTAGAGGACGTCATCATAGATTCCACCAGAAGCTGCAAGTATAACGGCTATGCTCCTTTGTATGGATTACTTGAAACACGCAAGTATTTCTCACCTCTCTATTTTAATCCTCCTGCATCGGCTGCATCTTGTGCTGTGGGATTTTTCACCGGTACTCACATGAACATATTGTATAAGCACATCATAGTTCCACTAATTATAAATCTTAATAGAAGCAGAGTATGGATTCTGGACTACTACTATTGTGCACCATAAACTCATCACACTTGGTACCACTAATGCTAACAGAAACAAAGTATGTATTATAAGTTTTGTGCAAAGGACCACTGTTTAATGCGTGTTTTGTACTTTTTTTCTTTTCCTTTTTGTCGCCTAACTTCGATTAAGAGTGTTTATTTAGCCAAATTATTATCGCATCTACTCAGGTGAGACAAACCCGCTAAGGGCTGGTTAAAAGTGTATAATCAGTTAAATTTGCCCAGCATTTGCACCTACCTAGGGAAGAGCCTACTGGAGGCAATTAAGCGCATTTATTCAGATACAGACGACTGGAGATAGTTAAGAACATTTATTCAGATACAGACGACTAGAGACGATTAAGAGTATCTATTCACCAATACCTGCACCTAAACGATAGCCCACTAGGCGCTAATTAAGAGTATATAGTCAACCAAATTTGTCTAGGACTTGCACCTACCCAAATGAGACAGCCCACTAGGGAGTGATTAAGACTCAAGAGTATCTATTCAGCCAAGTTTTCCTAGGACCTGCATCTACACAAGTGAGACAGCCCACGAGGGCAGGACATGTCTAAGGGGACTTTAAACCTTGGTTGAGGAATAACAATACCCTACTTTACCAATCAACCAAGCCCAGGTTGATTTGTCTTCAATGTCCAATCGATGCAATTAAAATTTATAACTGAATACTCCTCTTCTATTTTGCCTATAATAGGTGAAATTATGGTATAGGATTTGGAAGTCTGAGGATTGGTATAGATTCTAGAATCCCATAAAAAATTATATATTATGAACAAAAGTTATTTGATCCACAAATTTTAGGCCCATCTACCCTTAACTGCCAAGATCATCTCAAATGAACTTGTAGTTGCAGACCCACATGGTATGAATCATTATAGTGCAATGTTTGCTTGCTGAGATTTCTTTCGGTTGCCAAAATTTGACCTATACATGTAAAACCAGGCACAAAATGTTGGACTAACTGCAGCACCTCTGGTTGTGGACTAAAACCCTAGGAACATGGCACTAACCGCTCACTCAAGGTTATGTGCTTCGAAGTTTACTAAAATCTGCAGGTTTTGGTGTAACAGCAAACCTTAACTTGGTATCAGAGCCTTGGCTCAAGATCAATTTCCCTGAGTTATGTTGGAGGGGGGTATTGGACTAACCAACACACCTCTCCGGATTGATCTTATGGACTAACTCCCTGGAAACATGGGACTAACCACCTTCTCGAAGTTATGTGCATGCTTTGGAAGTTTACTAACATCTGCAGGTTTTAGTGTAACAGCAAACCTTAACACAAAAGCAATCCTGTAATTTCAGTTTAGGTCTCTAAGTTTGAAGCTCAAACTGTCCACGTTCATGATTATGTTCAGATTTCAGATTATTGATATCCTGTTCTAGTTAGTTTAGATTTGTTGCCACTTTCTCAAGACATCTTCAGGAGATGGAACCCTGCATGCTTTTCTGTATTCATAATGGCACCAAGTTTGCAGTTGTTGTCCATAAAAGATACATGTAGCTATCTCGACACAATCTGAATGAAATGATCATACAAACTGTACCATGTGGGCTACATCACCAACTGCAATGATTGGATACTGAAAATGTAGCTAAAGTCACATAGGTAAGTTGAATCACTGTAACTGATATTTTATTTCATTTCCCAAATTTATAGTTTCATCTTTCAATGATCATTCCAACAGATGTTGTATATGTGTGTGAGTGTGTGCACATGTGTATTCCCCGGAATAGAAACCACTTTCTTGTTTTCTGCTTTTAGGATAGATCGGAGCCATGAAAAAATCTGTGGTTATTATCTTTCTTGATTTGTTTTGGACTGCTAAAAATTAATTAATTTTTTGAAAACCTTGCTTTAAATCAGTGAACTGTCCAAAGACATATTTGAGGCTCTAAGTCACACATGGGTAGCAAGCATGATAGGTCTTCCTGCCTGATCACTGAGGATGTTATGCCTGATGATGCCGTATCCTTGTAGGATATGTTTTTTCATTTGTATCCTGGGACACCAGATGGTTTGGTGCTTCATTGCCATATACAAACACTTTTTGCTAAAATTAATGAACAAGGCAGACCTTTTTCTTGAGAAATATGTGCGTGTGTGTTTTATCCTTTCTAACTC